>CABHPQ010150051.1:0-39383 GCA_902168405.1 Peromyscus aztecus
ATTTGGAGGCATTGATCTCAGCGAGCCCATAGGATCGGGTCCTAGGCCATAGCTCTGGGCAACAGATACTTGGTGAATGCTATGACCCAGGTAGTTTCCACCATGCGGCTGAACTGGATATGTCTATTAATCAAAGAGAAAAAAATGATACCTTGGTTTCTCAATCATTTACTAAACGTATCTAAAACTTTAAGACTTGAAGAAAATAAAGTTTTTAATTATTTGTGGAACAATCTGATTCTATCAACCTTTCCACACTGGAACAAAAAGTGGAGAGCTTTCCAACTCATGGTGCCTAATCAATGAACATTTATAATGTGTTTAATTGTTCTTTGATTTTGTAGGAGTTTTGAAGAAAAAAGTGGGGACTATTTTAAAGTAGAAAGTTGGAATCTATCAAGAGTGCCTAAAACAACATACATCTTGCCACAGAACCGACCTTGGAAGGGACACCCATGATTACTCCAGGTTACCATGAGAATGACAACTCTTCACTCTCATTCCAGGATGACTCCTCCAAGGCCTCCCTGGTGAAGAGAAGGTTGAAAGAGAAAGCCAGGGAGCCAGGTCCTCTCTGCCTTGTGTACCTTATCTCCTGCTATAGTGGTTGATTTATATAAATGTTTCCCATATGCTCACAGGGAGTGGCACTAATAGGAGGCATGGCCTTATTGGAGGAATTGTGTCACTGGGGTGGGCTCTGAGGTTTTAGATGCTCAAGCCAGGCCCAGCATCACTCTCTCTTCCTGCTGCCTGCCAATCTAGATGTAGAACTCTTAGCTCCTTCTCCTGCACCATGTCTGCCTGTGTGCTGCCATGCTTTCTACCATGATGATAATACACTTAACCTCTGAACCTGTAAGCCAGCCCCAATGAAATATGCTTTCCTTTGTAAAAGTTGCCCTGTTCATGGTGTCTCTTCACAGCAGTAAAACCCTAAGACATCTGTCTTCAGAAGATAAGAGAGAAAAGAGTTGTGAGGATAAGACAAAATGCATCCTTAGGAAACCACCAGATTCTTATGTATACCTATGTAATTTTCATAGTAACAGCTCCATAAGGACAGCATTCAAAACAATCCACATGTTTAATAAATACCGTACAGTAGTAATCACTGGTCCAGTTTTGTTTAAAGCAAAGATCACATTACAATTTAGAATAGTAGGCATGCCAAATAAACTATATTAAGTGCAATGACATTATCTCTTTAGCACTGACTGGCAACCCACTGCCAATAGGCTGAGACTGTAGGAGCAGACATGAGCAGCTCACGGTTTCTAAGTGTCCTTTTCAGACTAACTATGGTGCTGTAACCCCATCCACTCTTACTCGATACATCTTTCAAATAGAATGGGAATTTCTGAATATTTCAAATAAACTCACATGTCAATTAATATATTATGAGGCTGTGTGAAAAAAGTAACCCCTCGAAAGCCTTAAGAAGGAAAACATAGAGCAGCTGTACACGGACTGCAGCACAGAAACCTGGCACAGGAATGAGCACCCTTCAGACACACAGTTCTACTGCACAGGGACACATCTGCTTTGTTCCACTTTCACAGAAGTAACAAATAGATTTTTGAAAACAGAAGTAATAGTGGATAAACTTTAAGAGTCTTTTTGTACCCAGAAATCCTTTCTAAGCTCATAGTAATTTTCATAAAGTTCACAGCATGGCATATTTGATAAATGCTTCTTGTCTTGTGTGACAGTTACCACAGTAACCATTTAAAAAAAAACTTAGCAATTATATTGTGTTACATCATCTAATTATGCACCTACATTCTACTTTTTCTCCTTGGTGTCTCCTTGACACACTGTTGAATACTGGTTTTCATAAACTAACATGAATTTTGCTCATCCATGTTCAATTTAAACTTTATTGCTAAATTAAAAAAATGTTTCAGAATTGGGGATACTTAAAAAAAAAGTATTCTAGTATCAGATGGCAAGCACAAAAACATGGAAAGTACTAGAAAGGTGATGTTGTTAATGGGTAGCTTATGACAATTACACCTCAAAGGGCCTGTAGCAAAGCTTCATTACACATTTTTTTTTTTTTTTTTGAGACAGGGCTTTTCCGTGTAGCCTCAGCCGTCCTGGAACTCACTTTGTAGACCAGGCTGGCCTCAAACTCAGAGATCTGCTGCCTCTGACTCTTAAAGGGATGCAACACCACTGCCTGCCTTTTTTTTTTTTTTTAAAAAAAAACATTTTGAAGTCACGAACCTAAGAAAATATAAAGCATGCTCTGAGACTAGAAGAAGAAGATCTTAGATGCAGAGACCCACAACCAAACATTAGGCAGAGCACAGGGAATCCTGTAGGAAAAGAGGAGGAAGGATTATAGGAGCCAGAAGGGTCAAGGACACCTTAAGAAAATGGCCCATATTAACCAGGGCTCTAGGGCTCACAGAGACTGAAGTGACATTCAGGGAGTCTGTATGGGTCTGATCTAGGTCCTCTGCATGCATGTTACGGTTGTTAGCTTGGTGTTATCTCGTCCAGCCTTACTAAGGGATGTGCCTAGTCTCATTGTAACTTGATATGCCATGTTTGGCTGATGTCCCGGGGAGGCCTGCCCTTTCCTGAAGGGAAAGAAAGAGTGGATCTGGGGGAGAGGAGAGGTTGTAAGGAGGGACTGGGACCAATGGAGGGAGAAACTGCGACTGGAGTGTAATACATGAGAGAAGAAGAATAAAAAGAAGCTCATTAACTACTCTTTACATAATTACCTAAGACAAATCCTGAAAGAAGTTTTTAAAGAAATATCTAGTCTCCTTTGTAGCATGAATGTTAAAAGTTCTTATTAATAAAATCAAACCTCAGCCAGGTATTGGGGTGAACACTGGAAGATCAGAGAGACAGAACGAGCCACAGCTATCTCACCTGGCAAACTTCTCAGCTGGTCTTGCTTCCTCAGACTGGAAGCCTCTATGTCCTCATATCCGAATGACTCTCAGCTGAACTGCTGCTAGAAGCCTGAATGCTTAACCAGGCCACATGCTTCTCCAGGCCAAATGCTTCTCCAGGCCAAATGCCTACCCAGGCCAAATGCCTCGAGTTTCTTCACGCCTTATATACCTTTCTGCTCTCTACCACCACTCCCTGGGATTAAAGGCTGGTTTACTGGGATCAAAGGCGTGTGTCACCACGCCTGGCCGTTTCCAATGTGGCCTTGAACTCACAGAGATCCAGAGGGATTTCTGTCTCTGGAATGCTAGGATTAAAGGCATATGCTACCACTGCCTATCCTCATGTTTAATATTGTGGCTGTTCTGTCTCTGACCCCAGATAAGTTTATTAATATTTGGGGGAACACAATACCACCACACTCCTTGTTGAGCAGTACCCAGAAGATTTACACAGCAGACCCTACATAAAAGGACCCACACTTTATAATAAAGGGCTTATATCTACAGAATAGATACATATTATTATGTATTATCAGAAAGGCATACAAAGAAGCATAACCCACCTTTAATACACTTAGTGGTCTTTTCATTGTGTTAAAAGTGAACTGGAATGTGTTTGTGGAATCACGTAGCTCATCTTTACAGTGAATAGTGTCTAGACAATACTTCCTGAGACCATCAAAGTGCAGTGTCGAGGTCTGAGCATGAAGACCCCCACCCCTGAACATCAAAGGCTGTGTGTTGGGAGGACTGGCTTCCAGCTGTTCGGATCAATCCGGTAGTGAGTCCATAGTTGATCGGGCTATAAGGTGAGCACTTGCTGGACAGAACAGCTCACCGGGCTTCTGAAGGTTTATCTCGGCCCAGATCTTCACTGCTCTGCTTCCCACCTGCCATGAGGATGAGGTGGCTGTGCTCCACACACACTCTTTCAGGCCTGGGGAAATGGAGCCAGCTGGCCATGAACAGAGACATTTGAAATCAGGAGGCCAAATAAAGCTCTCCTCCTTTGAGGTGATTGTTCTCAGGTACTTTGTCACAGGGAAGGAAGCTGACACAGTTAGTTTTATCTTTTTTTTTTTTTTGGTTGTGAGTCTAGCCTGTAATGGCTGAACCATCTCCCCAACCCTAGTTTTCTAATTTCATTCATGGGCAATAGATCTTTAATACACTCTTAAACAATTAACTTAAAAAAGATGAATATTTTCTCAAAAGCGATGCTCACCTGTACTGGAACCCCAGAGGATGCAGATGAGTAATGTGCTGGATGAAGCTTTGCATAGACTGAATAGACAGGTACCTCATTCACCAATTTGTTATATAGGTCCAGAGCTTCCAAGACCTTTACATTCAACTCAGACAGTTCTGAATGCCGCCTGATAGAGAAGAAAAGTATTTTCATAGAAATGTAAAGGATTGTTTAAGTTTAGTACATTTTTATTCATACCTCAAAAGGCTTTTTTCATATGCAATAAAAGGATAGTCAGAAAGGGAAACTGAGAGAAGAAATTGTTGCATTCAGTCAATAGTTAGTCTTCCTAATAAGTCTTCCTAATAATATGGGAAATTGTTGAATTCAGGCAATAATTAGTCTTCCTAATAATATGGAAAAGTCAGATCTAAACCTCATAAATGGAAATCAATTCATAATTTGTGCTAGAATTTACTTTAGTATATTATAGATTTATGTTGAAAATTCAATTACAAAAAATAGTCCCAATTTCAGTAAAAGTCTATGCCTTCATTATAAATCTCACTTACACAGTATGTAGGGTGCTACCCAGAGCTTCTGTGAACTATATTGTGACTTTAACAAAAGCATAATGGAAAAAAAAATCACACACACTTTAACTTGCTTAGATCCATGAGAGAATCAACTAAAAAATTATTTAACCCCTCATCTGCCGTGCAGTGACATGGGTGAGGGAAAGATGCCCTCCCTGCTCCACCCCTTGCTACCTGTGGCAGGAGGGAGAGCTGACCAAGTCAGAAGAGTGAGAGAACTAGCCCTGCCCCACACCAGCTGCAGCACACGGGAGAGCAGGCCTTGCACCCTGCATGGGCAGTACAATAGAGCTGACCCTGCTGTCGGGTGCAGGAGAGCCAGTCCCGAGGGCATGAGAGCAGGAGAGATGACCCTGAACCCCTCGTATGCCCCTACAGCAATCAATCGGGAGACAGGGCCCTGCACCTTGCCTGGGCAAAACAGCAGAGCTGGTCCTGGAGATATGAGTGAGGAGGACCTGGATCTGAGGGCCCGAGAGCAGAACTGGCCCTGTTCCGTGCTGCAGGCTGCATTGAGTGAGCTAGCCAAGGCAGTGCTGGAGAGCTCATCCCAGTAGTGACAATGAGGAAAAGCTAGCAAGCTACCAACCCAACTACCACCCAGGTCCAGAACCAGGGCTAAGAGTTGGCCAAACCCAACATCCACCCAATCTACGAACTGTTTGGAGCATGTGAAGGGGACAAACTTATAGATCCAAAACAGCAGGATCTCCATGACACAGGACAACAGGACACTCAAGAGGAGCCCCAGTGAGAGCCTTTTATCGGTAGTGTAGTGGGAATCAGAGGGCTCAAGCCACACCAGTCACCTGTGGCAATGACCACTTCCAAGTAAAGATGAACGGACTAAAGGGTAAACTGTGTGTCTCAACAGGCCACATTACAGCATCCACAAGATTCTTTTTTTTTGGTTTGGTTTTTCTTTTAAATTTAGTTTTCATTTGTGGGGAGGTTGCAAGCACAGAGCGCAGATTCCAGGAGACAGAGATAAGTGGGATCGGAATGCATGATATGAAATCCACAAAGAATCCATAAAAGTAAAAAAATTTTCTAAATATTACCAAGAAAACATAAGTAAAATCAATATATATACAACCTAGTCTCCACTATTCTTTATTGACTTGGTGGTTTTGAGGAAGTAACTAAAACCAGGCACCTTACTATATAACAACCAAGCCAAACAAACATTTCCACATTGCCCAGGGAACATATGGCAAAAATCCTTCTGATTTGGTATAATTCTGCCTAGTCCCCTGGAAGTAATAAATGATAACTTATAATGGACAAATTTATACAAGAAATGGCTACTTTTTATCTGGTCTAAAGCACCTGCAAGTCTATACTGAACGTGGTTCAGTCTATAGAGAGGGGGAGGCAGAAGCAAGCAAACAGACACAGCCCACCACACAAATGGCCATCTCTCCTTTAGTAAAAAGGTGCTGTTTCTTCTCTAACAATGATTGTAAGCAGGCCACGATCTTCAGAAGCACTGCTGCAAAGCATCCAAATCTACAAAAATTAGCTGTGTATACCAGCAAATGTGAGTAAGAATTAACCTAAGAATCTGGTCTACATAACCCAGCACACTGATGAACACCAGTCGAGCAGTGGAAGGCCATGACCATCATGCATAAAACCACTTTTCAAGAGCCAAGATAATCCAAAGCAAAAGCAAGCTCTACTGAATTGTGCTCAAAACTATACTGCAACAAGTGAGGACATATGAGTCTCTATTACTAGAAGACAAATTCAAAAGTACACACACACACACACACACACACACACACACTGCAAGTGGTGTAACATATAACCAAGTACAAGCTTCTATGACATGGGGAGAGAATACAGAATTTAGAGGAGATATAAATGAGTTGGGGACTGCAGAGACAAGCCTAGGATTTAAGCTGATCCTGAGGAAGAAGGCACAGGCAAGGCGGCGCCAGATGGTGCAAAGAAAAATAGGCAAAGAGACAAGCTGGGTACACAAAGGGAGAATGAAAAGGACAATGTGATGGTGAATAATTATTTAGGGAAGGCCATAGAAAATCAGGTCACAACAGTCTGTAACCTAGTCAAACAGAGCAGCAGCTGTAATCCCTGAGGTTGTAAATGCTATAGGATCTCACTCTGTGCTGACAAGACGAAACAGACAATTTAATTTTCTAACAATAGAGTTTTATCCCCACCCCCACTCCCACCCTGTAGGAATAGCAAACTATTGATGATGCATTCACGGGAAAAATGGTTTATATCTATCTCTGAATTCTCGACTGGAGCAACCAAAGGGACTGAAAAGCACTGTCCAGCACAGTAGCTGTGTCTGGACCCATTGCTGTGAAACACAGACACCAGCTAGTCGACTCACTGCTTAACAGACGCTCTCTTCAAAGTTAACTGACATCAGAAACAGGGGCTCTGAGTTTTAATTCCTTTAGATATTTTTCTTTAGTGATATTCTTTTTATTTAACAAAAATAAGGTTACACTGTCATATCTTACCCTACAGATATGGCATCATTCCATATCAACAAATATTTATCAATGGCAATAATTTCTACTATGAAATATAGAATTTTAATTTTGAAAACCAATCTCACACTGAGAGGCATTTTAGCTAGCTGCATTTTTTACAGTCATAAATAACACTGTGCTGAATACCACAACATCTGATCATTGTGTATCTCCCCAGGTTTAGTATGGATTTCAAATGGTTTGGTTAATTTTTCGGCCCAAGGAAATGTGTCCCTATACTCCTAGCCACACCTATGGCAAACTGGTCATTTTCTTTCAACTTTTCCAGTCTGATTGATTACTCACTAATCACTAGTAGCAGATGTATAAGTAGGTGTGTGATGCTTTCTCCAAAAATATGATCAATCTACCATTGATTATTTCATTTATGTAAAAACACAAGGATTTGTAAAATTACGTTATGGAGGAGCTGAAGAAATGGCTCAATGTTTAAGTGCACTGCCTGCTCTTCCAAAGAACCTAGGTTCAATTCTCAGCTCATACCCATCTATAACTCCAGTTCTAGAGGATCTGATGCCCTCTTCAGGCCTCTGCAGGCACCAGGCACAGACATGGTACACAGATATACATGAAGGTAAAACACACATATAAAAAATACTCTATGGAACAAAATATTTTTTCCTTGAACAAATCATCACGTTTGCTATTCCTACTTAAAAAAAAAAATCTATTAGAAAAGTAAGCACCCTAATCCTTTCCTTCCTGTATTATTTATAGAGCAGTTCAATGGCTAGGGGCTGGAAAGGGAGAAGAATAGAGAGTAACTCCTTCCCTGGATTTCATTCCTCAAGTTTCTCCTTCAGTGCAGAGAGAGAGATGGTAAAGGACGGAATGGCGTGGAAGCCATCGGAAGCTGACAGCTGACAGCCGACCCAGCAGCACTGCTGCCGAACACAGAGACACAAGAGGAAACAGGACTAGTTGCTGCATTGCATTTAGCTCCTCAAATAGAGAAATTTCACTTGTAGTGGACACAGATATCACTCTTGGGTCTGTAGCAGGTCAATGCTTGCCTAAAACTCCCATTTTCATTTTGTCCTAAATTCACTTTATTCTTTATTACTCAATTCCAGCCCCAAAGTGACTGGTGGGATCAAATACAAGAGTCCACCATTCTATGCATATCACATTACTACCACTGATGATAAAGAATGTTCCCAAAATAAACAGCACTATGAGCAACCAGCTTTAAGAGTCTGGCAACTAAACAGTAATTGCAATAGATGACACAGTTCCAGAAGCACTTTCACCAGCTGAAAGCTTGCTCAAAACAAGTAAACATGTGAAAATGATACTGTTTTTACTGCATGGAAAACCTCACCTATCAATCTCTTCAAGCTTTTCATCTATCATTGGACCCATCTGTTGGCAAGTATCTGTAAATACAGAAATAATTACAAATATAGAAACAATACAGCTTAAGTCAGTTTCAACAATCTTTAAACAAGAGAATATGCATCATCATACAAATTATAGAGAAATAAGTTTACGCCAGAAAAGAGATGATAAAAGATCTGTTTTAACAACATTTATAGCACCTTTGCTACTACTATATACTATTATCACAGACCAAGGGCAAAGTCAAAATTAGAATAAAAATCTCATCATGTTCCTGGAGCCATTAGCCCAGTTTATAGGGGGATAACTGTGACAGTTATCCCAAAGTCTGAAGAGTATCTACGGAACTACTCCTAAGTAAAGCAAACCTGGCCCATACTGTATAAAGTATGTACACATGTGCCTGCACATTAAATAGGAACATTTTCATCTATTTAAGACGTTTTAAAATGCAAGGCTGATAAGAGATAACAGAGCTTGCTACACAGCCTGGTGACCTGAGTTTGATCCTCAGGATCCTCATGCGGAACAGAGAGGCAACTCTGTAAAGACATCCTCTGGATTCCACAAGTGCACATGGCATGTTCACCCACATCATACACCATGCACATGTATAAAAATATAAACACTAATAACATATAAATACTTCATAGATTTCCAAATGTAAAAACACAAACATAATGGGAAAAGCTTTCTTCTATAAAAAAAAATTAAGATTTATATATTTGCTATATTTTTTTCCAAAGGAAATTGTTTGGTTTTGGTTTTGTTGTTTTTTGACAGGGTCTCACTCCATAGTTCAGACTGGCCTTGAACTCATGACAACCCTCCTGCCTTAGCATTTTTCATGCAAGAATTATATGTACAACCCCCCTATGCACAGATCCCCAAAGTACTGTGGATTTTTGTTTGTTTTTGGGGTTGATTGGCTTTGGTGTAGAAACCCAAGAAGGATTCTTAAAACACAAAAGATGATCTGCTTTTGCTTTAATCTCTTAGCAACTAAAGGATACACAGTAAGGAGACAGTTAAAACAAAAACAAGCACTTTTACATGTTGATTTGATTGATTAATATGCTGTTATTTCTAATTCTGCCCTTCCTTTGGCCGATCTCACCAGTGAGCTTACAGAAATACAAGGACTCCCTTCGTGAAAAGGCTGTGACAATACTTTTGAAGTGACATTTCCACTACCTTATTATACAGGTCTGTTTTTCACCAGAATTTCAAAACTCAAAAAGCAAACAGGAGGCAGGAAAAAAACTTCAAGACACTATAAATAGGTAATATATATGGTAAGCAACGTTAAGGTGAACTCAATATTAACTAAATACCTTCTAGGTCCAAGAGATCTTGGGAGTCGGGTTTTGAATCCTTCGGATCTATGCTCTGAAGAACCTGCAGGGCTCTATCCATTTTATCCTAAAAAAGCAAGGGGTGACAATTAGAAGTCCAGAGAGTTACCTTGGCTGGATAGAAAAGCACTGTTCCCAGGCATTCTCAAAGATAACACATTATTAAAGTCTTGGTGTTTATTAAACAAAAGGACAATACCTCATCTATATAAACAGGTTCAGGCTCTGATTTCTTAATTTCCTCCACATCATCATCAATTACATTCAACTTGTCCACTGTTGCTACGGAAACAAAGTAAGTTATAAGTTCTTCAACATTTACTCTGGCAATTCAGTCATTTATTTCTAAGTGGTCTATTATTATCCATGGGTGGGGAGAGCTCTTTAGTCATCACACTTCATAATCAATATATTATATACAGTCATTTATTCTCACCACAATATTTATTCAGCACTGACAGTGTGCCAAACCTCCTAGTATTTACACACACACCAGTGACTAAACACAAGAACCTCGTGCTCATGGAACTTACATGCGAGTGGAAAAGTGAGCCGCATTGCAGGCACTGTCACTACAGCCACTTTCCTGAGAACTGAATGTTACCAGCAGATCGAGTAGACACACAAGCGGATAGATTTTATCACCAAGCAGTTTCACTTATAACTGTTACGTTCCATCTATACTCTCACCTTCTATATTTATAAATAAAAATTCCAACCTGCATTTTCTATTTGAACAAAATATAGACCTGATTTAACCTAACTCTGATAGTTAAAACAGTACAAAGTTACAACAACAACAGCAACAAGTATTTCATAAAGAGGATGTTGAAAAATAATTTATAAATATACATATCCTGGAAACTAATACAAGTTCCCTGGAGCGGTTGCTAGAATGTACTCAATTTTAGTTAAATTTTGATTGAAACCAAAATACTATAAAAACCAATGTAAAAAAAAAAAAGTAACCAAAGGATGAAGTCCAGAAGACAGTCAACTGAAGTATTTGGCTAATTTGAATTATATGGAAAGAAAGTTCAACAAAACACAGGGGTAACAGTGAGGATCAAGACTACCCTTTACTGTTTAAAAATAATATTACTGAAGGGAGACTGGGATCACACCTAGGACTTTGCACATGCTAGGAATCATTTTACTGAAATACACTCCCAGCTGAATATCTTACTGTTAAAACAGTGGGTCAGTCTCTTCAAACTAAGCCACAGCGGGGAGATCACTGTATAGGATGTCTTTTATGGTTTATAAAGTGGTCTGAAAGGTTCCCAGGGCTCCTATGCCCTGAGAAAGCAATGCACTCTGCAAATACATGAATAAGTCTTCCCCTCCGCCAACTTCTCTCTCTACACATTCAAACACGTACACGATGCACGAAGTTTTTACATGTTCTTTCTGCAGCTGTGCCTCAGCAACAGTCCCAAGGCAGACTGGAGGCCTTTCAATTCTGCCTCTGTCCCTTACTAGACACAGTTCCTCCACCTCAGCCTCTGGCTCGGGGCAGGGGAAGTACCGACTTCACAGACAGGAGAACAATGGGAGCGCTGAAGGATTTCAGCAGCTGGCTGTCACTGCCAGCACCACCCTAAGCTGCTTCTGTGCACTTCAGATCTCCCACAGCATGCCTGGAGAACACATGCATGTTCTCAGACTGACTAGTTTACAGCTGCAGATGAAGGTCAGAGACCTACAATCAAAGCAAGGTGAACAAATGTAAAACTTAAGGACCCCAAGGGCCGCCACCTCTCTCGGCACTGGCCACGTGGATGCCACCTTCACTACAGTTCCCAAACACTTCCATTACAGATCAGATGCAACTGCTTCTCCAGCTCTGACTTAAATAGTCATTTCACATCATCGTCACTATACACATCGGCACTCAAAGGACCTGAAATATAAAGAGCTCCTGGGACTGACATGAGATAAATTAGTTCCTTCATCTAGTTAAGATGTTACATTGCAAAACCTACAGACACACAATTAAAAGGGAAGTAAATACTAATCTACTCCTTTTTTTAAAATTTGCCCTGGCTGGTCCAGAACTCACTACGCAGTTCATGAACTCACAGAGAACTGCCTGCCTGTGCCTCCTAAGTGCTGGGATTAAAGGCGTGTGCTGCCACGCCCAGCTCTCTATCTACTCTTCAATGTCACTAATAAAAGCCAGGGGAAAATAATCTCCACAGATTGAGGTTTCTCTGAGAACCCTTGTGAACTTACCTGCCTCAGACTCTATGTTTAAGTTGGTCGTCACAAAGTTAGAGGGGAAGAGTCCTATTCCTCGGTGACTTTCTCCTTTCCACCAGTTGGCATCACTGAAAACAGAGCAGGAAAACGGTTATTCGCTCTCTATCCTGTCAAGAGGAAACTAAAAACAGTTATCATCTTTTAAGTTTTAGTTTACATCTAGCTATTTGTAAGCTGTTTTTCTTAGATAAGCACAGTGGGACATACCTGTAGCCCTAGCACTGGAATGTCAGAAATAATTTTTTCCTCAAATTAATGAAAATGTATTAAAATATACAAATCAAAGAAAATCTACATCCCCTTACCTAAATTTCAAAGCACTTTTCAGTGACTAAGCCCCAAGCCCAAATCCTTCCTTCCACACTACCAGCATCCAAGCTAGATAGAGGCCTCCTTACCTGTGTTCTCCATCCTTTTACTTTATACCACAACTAAAATGACACTTGTGTAGACATGTGTTACTCCAGCAGAGAGCACCTTTAGTCTGATGATTAATACTTCCGGAGCCCACACATCTCTTTCAAAGTTCTACTGAAGTGCACATTATATTTACTCACTTCCGTGAAGATGAACTTCTAGGTCATTCTAGGTCATTCCCAGTCCCTCAACACTATAAAGACTGAATAGTGCAGGGAGGTGATGGCACATGCCTTTAATCCCAGCACTCAGGAGGTACAGTTAGGCAGAACCTTCAGGTTGGATCTCTGAGTCTGAGGCCAGCCTGGTCTACAGGGTGAGTTCCAGGACAGCCAGGGCTACACAGAGAAACCTGTCTCAAAAAAGAAAAACCAAAAACCAAAAAACAAACAACAAATGACTGAATAGTAACCATTCTGGATTAGAAGGCCCATAAGCAACAACTACTCTAGGTTTGTTCAATACAATGACCTGCAAGCTAGGTGTGATGTATATGTCTATAGCTCATATTACCTGGAAAGAATCCCATGAGCCCAGGAGTTCAAGACCAGTCTGGACAAAAAGCCAAAACAATGAAACCCTGTCTCCCCAAAAATAGGAGGATGGGGGGTGGGGTGGGGGAGCAACCCACACAGTTTGCTGGCTCATGGGATATAAGCATGCTCAATGTTACAGATATTGTCAAATGTTCATCAGAAAGACTGCGGGAGTTCACGTTCCTTCTTCCCCAAGGAGCATATGAGGAAGTCATTTTTCCCCACACTTGATAACTGTCCATGCCTACACCCAACACCAGCAAGAAGGCGGGGTCATACCTCGCTGTGCTCATCTGCATCCTCAAGCATCCACCCGTGGGACACTGCCTCTTCCACAAACTGCTTGCTCTTATCTTTGCTCCTTTAGCTCTTCCTATTGGATTATGGGTATTTTTTCATGGATTGTAGTTCTTAATGTACTCAGAATGGCAACTGCTTGTCTGAATTAAGACCATTCCTGCTCTCAGGCCAATTCAGCAACCCTTTCTCTATGTCTTACATGTTCACCTATCTTTCTCTGCCCTGCATTACGAAGTCTATCCCCCACCCCCAGGTTTGTCCAGTAGTTCAGATTTTCATTTTTGTCCTCTCCCATGTTGAGGTCACTATTTATGTGAAATCAAACTGCATGTACTGTGTGAATCAAACTTCATTTCACTATAAGAATAGCTTATCAGCCTGCAGAAATTACTAAAAGTTTACCTTTAAAAAAAGGAGAATGTATGATATCCTAACTGTCCAACAGCAAGTTGTACGTGTTCACGAGCTATTCCAGTATCTCACTCTATCCAACAATCAGAAGAGGGACTCTTCATCTACAGTTCTGTCTTCCGTGCCTTCACTTACTACAAGTCAACTATGGTGATATTTTATTTGTACTGAACTGTGATTTTATTTGTATGTTAATAAACAAAGTTGCCTGGGGGTCAGAGCTAATAGCAAGCCATAGCAGAAGTCTGGAAGTTGTAGCACACGCCCTTAATCCCAATCACATGATAGGCAGATCTCTGTGTGTTCAAGGACACCACCAGCATAGAGACACACGCCTTTAATCTCAATACCAACCATAGAAGACCTGGAGGTCTGTATAGATGGGCAGTGAAGAGGAGGTCATATGGTTGGGTTTACAACCAATAAGAAGGCAGAACAGAAAGTCAATAAAAAGGACAAACACACAGGAAGTAGGTCTCTTGCGGAGAGGTAGGACAGCAGCAGCAGTGAAGGGTAAGGTTTTTAATCTCAGCTCTTAGCTATTGCTCTGACCTCTTCGCTTTTAACTCTGTATTTGGCTCTGTGTTTCTTATTTAACAAGACGGGTACATCTACAGTCAACCATGGTCTAAAACTATCAAGAGAAAAGGTCTGCAGAAACGAGGAATTTGCAAGTTTTCAATTTTATGTCATCTGCCTAGGAAGTGAATCATTTCTCTGTCCAATACATCCATACACACATACACACAGGAGCCCGAGGAGGTCAGAAGAGGTGTTGCCCTCCCTGAAACTGGAGTCACAGATGGCTGTGAGCTGCCATGTTGGTCCAGTGAACCAAACCCAGGCTCTATGCAAGAGCACTAATAACTGCTGGGGGCAATTTTTGTTACTATTGTGAATGACATCTTTTCTACTACATTTTCTACATATAGCACTGATTTTTTGTATATGACGTTTGTATCTAATAACCCTAACATAAACTTAGCTGTTTATTAATAGTCTGTCCATTGACTATCTTGGACTCTTCACATGGACAGTCATAGTTACCTAGTAACCCTTTTTGTCTACGTTATAGAAATCTCATGTGCCAACTGCCATTCTTAAGGATGGTTTTGTTTTTCTTTTTCTTTTTGGTAGGACTAGGAACCAGAGCCAAAGCTTTTACATGGTAGGTACAAATTCTTTTCTTTTTTTAAAAAAAAAAAATATATTTAACTTCATTTTATGTGATTTGGTATGAAGGTGTCATATCTCCTGGAACTGGAGTTACAGATAGCTGTGAGCTGCCATGCGGGTGCTAGAAACTGAACTCGGGTCCTCTGGAAGACCAGTCAGTGCTCCTAACCATTCAGCCATCTCTCCAGCCCCTAGGTACAAACTCTTAACACTGAGCTGCCCACTAAGGAGGAATCTTAGGATTAATAATCAATTAATCTCCAAGATTCTCAAGCATTTCATTTACTGAGTTCCACAAAGATATAAAAGAGTTATCCCTCTCCAAAATTCTTTCTTCGTTGTTGTTTTTTTGGTTTTTTGAAACAGGGTTTTTCTGTGTAGCTTTGGAGCCTTTCCTGGAACTTACTCTGTAGCCCAGGCTGGCCTCGAACTCAGAGATCCACCTGCCTCTGCCTCCCGAGTGCTGGGATTAAAGACGTGCGCCACCACCGCCCATCACCTGAATTCTTAAGATCAGAAAATGATGTATCAATAGTTCTGAGATATTATTATATATGCTAATTTCCTCACTCTCAGTGGAAAAAAAAAAGCCTCCTCACTCTATCTGTCTGGGATTTGGCTACAGCAAAGAGAAAAGTAACCAAGACTGAAGCTGACATTGTCAAGATGAGAAAGAAATGAAGCTGTTGAAATAACAGACATTTTCTTGCAGCTGTTATGGAAAAACAAGAAAATAAAACAAAGAAACAAAAACCTATCTTTGCATTGTGAGATCTCAAAAAGAGATTCAGGGTCTCCCATCTAATTTTAGGTCTTGGGCTGGCAACATAACTCAGTTAAAGTGTTTCCCAGCCTGAGGACCCAAGTTTGACCCCAGGACCCACATGGTAGAAGGAAAGGACCAATCTAAGTGGTCCTCAACTACCACACATGTGACATAGCACACACATGGCCCAATCCCCATAATAAATAAATAAATGTAAATATCAGAATCAAGAAAAACTTCAGCCTTTGTCTTCAGCTATGAACGGGAACCAAGACGACTCTCCTGATGACCTTTGTAGTGACAATGGCAAAGGAAACCATTGTCCTTGATGGGTAAAATCACCACGTGAGAAGACTAGAGTGAAATCACCACCATGTAAGAACACTAGGGTGAACCACCACGTGAGAACACTAGGGTGAAACCGCCACGTGAGAACACTAGGGTGAACCACCACGTGAGAAGACTATGTCTATTACAAACAAATAAGCAGCAAACCCAGAACTACAGTGATATCATCCCAATCACTTTCATTTTTCTTCTTTCTTCCTTTTTTTTGGGAGGGGGTTGTTTTTTGTTTGCTTGTTTTGTTTTGTTTTTCAGGACAGGGTTTCTCTGTGTAGCTCTGGCTGTCCTGGAACTCGCTTTGTAGACCAGACTGTCCTCGAACTCACAAAGATCCGCCTGCCTCCTGGGGGCTGGGACTAAGGGCAAGTACGCCCAGTTCCCATTTTTTCTTGAAGCTTCTTTTTTACTTCATAATCAACCCTTCCACTTAATACTCCTTTCAGTATCTTGTCAACTTTTTCAAAGTCAACCCAAGGGGCTAGGGACATGATGCAATGGCAAAGCACTGCCCTGACTGTACCGGCCTGGGTTCTACCTTTGGCAATGAAAAAGGTGGAACAAAAAAACGCCATCAAGACTCCTCTGAAACAGAGCAGCCCCTGGGCAAGGCTCCTATACCACACATCTACACCAAGTGTAAACTGATTCTCCATGGCCCGAGACAGCCTCTTTCATGGCCATCGCCAGGTTCTGTCTTGCACATCACTGTCTACACAGTCATTTTAACTCCCTTACTTAAGTTTCACAAAAACAGAACTGTGTCCTCATTCATTTTTTATTATAACCTGTCTATTACATAACATTTTCTCTATAAATACTTACAGCAGCAAAGCCAAACCATATGTATCTAGCCACTTAAAAATAGGCTAGACTGAGGCCAGCAAGATGGCTCAGCAGGTTAAAGTCGAGCCTGATCGAACAGCTTGAGTTCAATCCCCAGCCCACATGGTAGAAGGCTGACTCTTGCAAGCTGTCCTCTGACTTCCACATGCACACAGTAGTGGGGGGGTGGGGGAATGTACACATTTACACATTCATGCATGCACACAAATAAATTATCAACATTAAAAATGAAAACTACCTCTGCTGTCTGACCTCACTGTTGCAAAGTTCTTCAACTTCAAAAAGTTACTACATTTATGTATTGGTTTGCGTAGGTGTGTGTGTGTGTGTGTGTGTGTGTGTGTGTGTGTGAAGGTCAGAGGACAACTTGCGAGAGGCAGTGCTCTCCTTCCAGCACGTAGGTCCCAAGGACTGAACTCAGGTCATTAGGGAAAGACAAGAGCCCCGACCCACAGAGCCAGCTCAGCAGACCATTCAATTGCTTTTAAAATAAAGTCCACACACAAGTCTTCAATCTCTAGAACCTCAACATTTGGGAAACTGAGACAGGAGGCCTTAGGGGCCAGGCCTGCCTAGGCTACACAGTGAGAACCTGTCTCAAAAACAAACAAACAAACAAACAAACAAACAAAAACCACACACACAAAGAAGAGAATTGGGCTCAAAACGGATCAATCTATTTTTTTTCCTTAGAATTTTAAGTGATAAAGGAATTGTGGGGGGGATGTACAGTAGCAGTAGGAGAGGATGGGGGAAGAGCCAAGCATGGCTTTCATCAAGTTCTCATTACCTGGTCTAAACTTCAAGAAAATAGAGAAGACTGTATTATCTGACTAAAAGTAAAAAACCTGAATACTCCTGATTCTCAGCTAAGAATACTGTGCTGTTTTCACAATATTCCACAAGTAAAAATGTGGAACATACCTGTCATCCAAAACGGTAATAATTTCACCATGTTTAAAGGTGAGTTCGTTGTCCTCCACGGCTTCGAAGTCGTACAACGCTCTGACTCTCCGCACAGGCTTGTTATTTAACTGCGTCTCTGCAGGTGGACACAGAGACTTTGTCTCTACGCACTGTTGCTTCTGCTCTTGCAAGGATAGCTCAATAGCTAGTTGGAAGAATTAAAATGCAAATATATCCGGAATTAATTTTAACATCGAAAGAAGTTTAAAAAAATACTGGATAACAATTTTATATTTAACAATAAATCAAGGATGCATTTTCTTTTTTTCGAGAGGATCTCGTGTAGCCTTGAACTCCCTAAGTAGATGAGGATGACCTTAACTCCTGGTCCTCATCTCCACCTCTCAAATGCTAGGACTTTAGGGCACCAAGCCTGTCCAAACAAATACTAAGTGGTTAAATTCACGAGGGGACAGGGACACATAACATTTTTAAAATAACATTTTGCTCATCCCTTATTATCACAGTCTGTAATATACAGCAGCTATTATTTTTATAGCAAACAGATTGTGACATTATAATATGGGTAGCTTTCCATATAGGACAAACCATGAACATATTTCTGTGCTTGAGTCATAACTTTGGCATTAAGAAAAGGTGAAATGTAATCTCTCTAAAGGTAGAACATTAAACACATATCACTGAAAAAGAAAATGAATTAGGTTCATCTTCCATCATGTCACTGGTTTTCTTGACTTCTAAGACCCTACAGCTTTTAGAAATGAGGCAGAACTAAAAGCCCATTAGTCTTTTTATAATTTTTCTTTCAATAAAACTTCTTGGTAAGGCTATTTTCAGCAGCAACAAATTATCATGCTCAAGCACTTACCTTTTGCTATGTCTTCATCTTCTTTGTTTTTGTTCAATGATGTACCGTTTTTGGCAGCAGCCGAGACAGTCTGTAAGCGTACGAGTAAAATGAGCACAACTATCCTCTCAAAGGAAGCACAAACTCTATAATTATGTGTAGATGCTAATTAAAAAATACTGACAACACTGATAACTCAGCTCCATTTAAAAGTAAGGTTCTTCATGATCACTTAAGCAGTTGTTTTAAATACTAACACTAAACATCAGTTTTCAAGAAAACATAAACACACCAAATGCACACCATGGCTAATATTTTACATCAATCTAAGTATCTGACATAGAACTGGGCATAGAGGAAGTACTGAAGCTTTTTAGAGAATGAACAGACACCACTTCTGGCCTCAACTGTTGAAGGTCTCTTATTCAGGGAGAGGTACTCAGGTGCTATTAGCTCAGAGCTCTGACAGGAAGAGTACACTACAGTTGGACAGGAGCAGCCTTGCAGACTCAGCAAAAGACTGGAGAAGGTCCTGCTGAGTCTGACAGCACCTAAGATAGGTGTCCAGGACTCTAAGCCATCAACAGTTCTTTAACTGTTCTTGAGAATGACATGCAGAAAGGACAGATTGGCTGCTCTTTACTACTCACTAGACAACTAAAGCTATCCTTATGTTTCCAATGAGTCTCCAGTCTTACTGCTCCACCCATCACATTAGCTTATCACCCTCAATGAGTCTCTAGTCTTACAGCTCTACCCATCACATTCGTTTATCGCCCTCAACACATTCACTTTGTAACAGGCAATTCTCTATTCCACGAATCTGTTCACATCAGCCCTTTTCCACCATCTCTTCTTTTTTTCCCCTCTACCTAACACATCACATTCAAATCTCAAAATTCTTCCTCTCTATGTCCTCACTGTCTCAACCTGTAGTCCTTCTTTCTTCTTGGTGCGAAGATAGCATCTGGCCTTCATCCATCAGTCTTTGACACTTATAATTTAAATTAGTAATCTGTTGTATGTATATGGCCGTCTTTCAAATTGACCATAAATTTCTTTTGAAACATTTAACTTATGGGTTGAGGGGGCATGTGCATGAGGTCAGAAGACAACTTTGTGAGCTGGTTCTTGTCTTCCATTTTCACATGGGTTCCTGGAACTCAACTCAGGTCATATCACTTTTACTCACTGAGCCACCTCACTAGCCCCTTATCATTAATTTCTTAAACATAAGGCTGACTTGAACATCCTATGCTTTTCACATGATTCCAGACTTTAGAGCAGCATTAAACACATTATTTGTACCTGATTCACTTTTTTAAATTTCCGATATATACAAGAAAAATACTGAGCAATTAGATGTCTCTACTAGATGTATACTATGTAAGTACTACATCAGGTAGACTCTTAGGGGTTGCAGACAATAAGACATTCCTTGCTAAGAGCAACATGGTCAACAGGTGCTTACCTGCCGCCCACCCTGATGACCGAAGTTACATCCTCAGGACCATATACATAATAAAAGGAGGGAACCAATTCCACAAGTCATCCTTTGACCACCACTCTCTTACTCTCTCTTGCACACACACACACACACACACACACACACACACACACACACACACAAAACCCACATCCCTCGCTAGCTTTTATATGAGATCTGTATCTTCAAACAGTAGGGGGACAACCATGGTCTGGATAAATCTCTCACCTGGGAACCTGCTGAAGGAAAAGTAACTCCTTCTTCTTTCATAGATTTAATAGTTGCAGATATCAGACTACATTGGGGGTCCTTTTGGAATTCCTCTGACCATTCCACCATTAGAGATTTCAGTTTTTCACATACTTTAGGATGAGCCTTTTAAAGAAGTGGTTAAAAAAGGAAAACAAACCATGAAAACCCTCCCATGTAGTTAGAGTAAGTACTAAGTTCATCGCCCATGTAGTTAGAGTAAGTACTAAGTTCATCGAGAGCACTGGAAGATGGCTTGGCAGGTACAAGTGCTTGCGGCCATGCCTGACATCCTGAGTTTGACTCCATGAAGCACACTGTCAAGGGAGAGAAGCGACTCCCCCCAAGCTGTTTTCTAGCCCCCACAAAACACACTGTGGCTTGTGCATGTGCGCATGTGCACACACACATACACACTCACAAAATAAATCAATTTCAATTTATTAACAGAAAATCACCACTGAATTTCTCCTTAAGTATATAAATGTCAACGAAGTGCAGTAAGCTCTAGACTAGTTGAGTAATTGACAGTTGCTTATTCACATTTTCAGACAGAGCTGCTTCATGAAAAAAAAAAAAATCACCCTTTCAGAATACTTCTTACTCAAATGAGTAGAAATCTTTTATACCGAAGGCCATGTGCTGTTTTCTTCATATTCTCACTATGAGATTAGGATTTCTGCATCAACTTGAGAAGCAGCATGAGAATGGTGCTTCAGAGTTTGTGTTTCAAAGAAAGCTCTCATATGAAGGCCCCCTTTCTTCACCAACTCTAGTGGAGGGCGGTACAGAACGGTGCTGAAGTCTGGAGTCAAGAGTCACAGACACCCAGATTTGAATCTCAACTACAGCCCTTCCTAGCTGTGTGACCTTGACAAATCTAAGCTTCAAGAGTGGTTAAAAACAAAGTGGTCTACACAGAATGGTCAAAGAAGTGACCAGGCCTCAGCCAAGATGAGCCTGTACCAATAACATATATATACACACACATATATATGGATATACAAGGACATTTATACAGATAAAAAAAATGTATATATGGAAGAAAACAGCCTGGATGCTATGACTATCAACAAGAAGTTCTAACTTATTTAAAAGTGTTCTCATCAGTAAGGCAACTTTATTACACATAATTAAAAGAATGCGTGGTCCATTTATTGTGCAATGACTTAAACTTCTTTTTGGCTTAAAACTTACCTTATTTTTTATCAGAGCACGTACTTCCGTTGCAAAATCACGGGAACACACTTCTAAATGAAATATCTTTCCACAGTTTGCCACGCAAGCCCCAAGAAGCTATCAATTAAAATAAAAACGAATATATAAACAACAAAATGTTTTGACTTAAGTCACTGACATGAATGCACTTTTAAATAGGGTCAACTGACATGACATTTACTCACAGTTAATGCCTGAAGAGCAACATGAGGGACCTTATGGTTTACCCGTTTCATTATGGCTTTTAGGCAATCTTTTGCTCTAAAACAACAACAACAATATGGAGAAAGTTAAGAATTTTTTTGAGAGTTTCAATTCAAATGTTAAAATCACAAGGTATTTACTAACTAACAGCTTTAAAAATAAAAATAAAATTCTACAAACATCTTTGTAAGTAAGTCTATGTGGTTTTGCACACTGTGGTTCACAGATGTTATAAAACTTCGTATTCCAATAATAAGAGAAAAACCACTTCACCACAAAGCTAGTCAGCATAGAGAACTATACTATACAAATGCTTTTTCTCCAGACAGACTGAGCTTTCTTTCCATCAGCAAATTCTCATCTTGAAAAGAGTTAGCATGATACATCACCTTAAAAGGCTCACTGACACACGTGAACGTGCTATGAAGACAGGATGCTAGTACAATGCACAATCACCCTCTGCTAGAGAAAGCTAGAGCAGCTTAACAGCTGGGTCCTATACACAAGCATTCTTATACAAGTTCGATCCAAGTGTCAGCATCCTTTCAAATTTACATTGTGAAGACACAAGCTAACCAAGGTCCTTAACCATGAGCATCTTACCCATTGGGAGTGCTTCCAACCCTATCACAGATGTCCATAATCAGACTCCAGTCTTCTGTAGTGTTGTACTCATTTGTGGCTTTTTCTGTAAGACATATTAACATATATAAAAATTAGAACATATCTTTAAAAAACATTAAGGTACCAATAAAGGCCAACAGTTAAGAAGCTACTTTTTTTCTAGTCAGAGATAGAAAACTATAGATGAATTTCAGAAATGAGTACACTTCTACTAGGTTCAGTTTTATTTATCTGTACTTTTAAGGTTTGGGTTTTCGTTTGTTTTGTTCTTGTTTTTAAATCACGGTCTCTCACTGTAACCCAGGCTGGCCTGGAATTCGCATAAGGCCTCATCCTGCTGGTCTGGAGAGATGGGCTGGTGATTAAGGGCACTTACTGTTCTTGCATAGGAACTGGGTTCAATCTCCAGCACCCACATGATGTTCACAACTATCTATAGATGCATCCTCCAGTCCCAGGATGCACACGATACACAGACATACATACAAGCAAAACACTCATAAAATAAAATAAAATAAATCTAAGCAAAGAAATTTTTTAAGTAAAAAAAAAAATTTTAAAGCCTCACCCTGCCAAGAGCTGGGATTATAGACATGAGCTGCCAGGGCCAACTTAACTTCAGTTTTAAACTGTATCCTATAATGACATGAACCAAAACTAACTAAATGTTCTCGGGTATACCAGTAAAATGTCTTCAAAAATGAATTATCCAAACAATCCGAATTTGGAACACAGTTTTTAAAATATATCATCATACGAGTAAATATGCATCACCACTGCCCTTTTCTGGCCTCCATGGGCACCAGACACATAAGTAGTGTACAGACACAGCAGGTAAAACACTCATACACATAAAATAAAACAACAGTAAGTGTTTGGGAACAAAATGAGCAAACAAACAAAAAGCAGAAGAAATCTGTATTCCACTGCTAGTTATGTCCATTCTCTTCCTATGTCAAATTCTTGCCTCTACATATCTACCTCATTGGTCTTTACACACAAGTAAACTTGTAAGATATAACTTTTGGTAACTTGCTTGCTGTTTAGTAATGATGCTTTCAAGTTCATCCATGTCACAGCATGTATCTGTATTTTGTTTCCTTATACAGCTGAGTAACATTCTATTGTATGAATATACCCATTTTATTCATCTTCTCATCAGTTCATTGAATTTGTTTTTTTGGTTAATAGAAATAACGAATTTCTGCTATCAACATTCATGTATGAGTTTTTATGAGGTTTTCATTCCTCTCTGGCATACAGCCAACAAAACCCCTGGTTCATATGGCAACTCTGATTTTTAAAGTTTTTCAAAGTAGTTATAGTTTATATTTCCATTATTAATAATACATGAGGGTTTTTTTCCTTTTCCATTTTTGAGACAGCTCTCATTACATAGGCCAGGCTGATCTCAAACTCACTATAATGTCCTACTTGGTCTCAAAATCACAACTGTCCTGCCTCAGTCTCCCAAATGCTGAATATACTTTTTTTTAACCTAAAGTTTTTAAACAGCAAATAAATAAACAAATGGCAAAAACAAAAAATAAAACACTGTTATACTCTTTAGGGATATAGTACAGTGAAAGAGTATAACATGGGTAAGAACGGCAAACACTGAACTAGAGGTCGGACAACCCAAGCAGCCAGTGCCTGCCTCTGTTTACTAACTGCACAATGTGTATGTACCCAGAAGTTTTATTCTCAAAGTCCTGTATGTAATCTGAACTATTTCATGATCAAAGTAAAGTTAAAATACCCAACTGTTTAAGGACATCTTCAGAAAATAATGACTGAGTCACAGCACTTTACTACATTAATTTTTTTTTTCTGAGACTACCTCACTATGAAGTCCAGTCTGACTTCAAACTAATCATCTTCCTACAAAAGCCTCCCCAGTGCTGCGATTATAACAGGAACCACCACATCCCGCCTGTATACAATTTTAGTAGAATTTCACTATGAAGGGAAGCACACAACCTTTTCCTGCTAGTAACTAACATACAAAAAGTCACAATTTAGAACACTTTATGGGCGACAGTGCAGAAGAGAGTTGTAGAGTTCTGGTCTAACATGCTTGAGGCCCTCGACTCCATCCTTAGTAGCCAAAAACGAGAAAGACTGATTTTACTGGCCTTCTTTAATACATAATTCAAAAACAGCAATATACACATTCATCCCAGGTGATACAGTAATAAGCAGAAGGACAGCAGGGACTCTACAGTACGTTTTTTACAGCAAGGAATAATTTCTAAAAGACAAAAACTCTGGGCTTAGGGGGCAGCTGTACTTTGCAAGTAGAAACAAAAACAACACTGAATCTAGTTCACCTCAGTTAACCAACCGCTGGAACTTTCTTTAAACGACCCTGTGACATGTGTGGTGATGCAGCCCTGTAACCTCAGCTCTCGGGCAGGAAGTCTGGAGTCCTCAGGGGCCCCAGGCCCGTGTGAGCTGCCTGTTTCAAAAAGCCACAGCAAGGGCTGCTGACACAGCTCAGCAGTGGAGTACCTGCTGACCATGTGCAAGCCCCCAGGTTTGAGCCCCAGCAGTGCCAAAAAGCACTCTGGAGGCTGAGGCAGGGGGCTCATGGTCAGCCTGAGATACATAGTGAAATCCTATCTCAAAAAGACAGGTAGGACTTCATACATAGGCCATTCTATAGCTGCTTCAGAGAATAACCCTTACTTACTGTCTGTTTCTTGTCCTTCCTCTTCCCTCACCTCCCTCTATTAAGGCAGGATTTTTCTGTTCACTATTGTTATTTCTAGCACATCCAAGAGTACTTAAGACCTGCAGCAGATATCAATACCATTCCATGAATTACAAATGGTGTGCGGGATGTTCTTCTAATCCTATGATGCTAGTGCAATGGCTATAATGGGTATAACGGCTACAGGCCAGACATAAGTCAAAGAGCTTCAAAGGTACCGCGCTACGGGGTCCTGGTGAAAGCTTAGATGACTCTGAGTTTCACTGCTGAGTAAACAGCACTTATGGAGCGTCAAGAGCAATATCTGGTGGCAACCAAAGACAACAAGCAGATTACTGGGGTATCTGGGGCTCCAAGTCTGTTTGCTTACTCAAAAATGACTACCTTTGTGAACTCATGGAGGAGAAGGTGGAGAAAGCAAGACCTCAGAGGACTGCAAAGGACTTCTCATATATGCAGCGTTATCCTCAGGGTCTGAAGACTAAATCACACATATTACAATGACTTTGTGTTTATCCTTCCTCTGCCTGTGAGTTTTACTTGTCTAAGCCATGACAGAACCAATCACTGTTCCTTGTTATACTATGCCATACAGTTTGAAGTATCTGAAAATTAAATATTCAGCCATATTCTCTTTTGTGTATGTATATTATTTCTTTCTTTCTTACATGTATATTTGTCATATGTATATCTGAACCTTGTTTAGTATATAGTCTAAGTCAGAAATAGAAAAATATTTTCGCAAAATTTGTTAAGCAGCTCCAACATTTAAGAACCTGTCCTTTCTCAGGGCCAGGTATGGTGGTGCATACCTTTAATCCTAGCACTTGGGAGGCAGAAGCAGGAGGATATCTGAGTTCAAGACCAGCCTGTTCACAGCCAGGGTTACACAGAGAAACCCTGTCTCAAAAAACAAACACAACAACAAACGAATTTGTCCTTTCTCACTTATCTGAGAAGTTAGCATTATCATTACCAACGTTGTTGACTATCCCTATACATAAAACACACATCCACTGCTCAATCTATCAGGCCTACCTAATCTTGGACCATCTAACTAGTTCTGCTAGAACACAACTTTCCATGATTATTTTTTCATTTTTGGCCATGTGCTACGAACAGGTACAGAGCCTATTCTGATACCCCTAAAAGCCTACCAGTAATACAAAAATATAGAAAGAAAATACTGTTTACTTGATTTGAATCCCATAGAAAATGGAAGTATTCTGATTTGAATATTCCATCAAACCTAGTTTACTCTATATAAATATAGGACTCACAATTATTCTTTTAAAAATGTATAAAATGTGAAGACTTTATAATGGCCTGCCAAAATGGACTTCATTTTTCAAGTGAACTAAGTAACAGTTAAATTATGTACTTAGGGATATTTTAAACTCCTGGGAAATTTTAAATATTATAATTAAGAAGCCTTTCTTTTACAGCATGTCACTCTGCCCAGGGCTAGAGCTGCATCTTACATTATCCCATATGCATAGAGGGGAGAGAGTGCAAAGAGCCTGCCTGGGGACTAAACGCTAAACTACAAGAGTCTGGTGGGTGTAAGTCATAACACTTCATCACCAAGCTTTGATTACTGTATACGGAGAACCTCAAATACACTGTGAAAGCGCAGAGAGAATCTAACAATATCCTAAGAATCACTCCTTCAATACCCACAAGGAACAAAGTCTCCTCCACACAGTCCATTATGTTCACAGCATGGCTTTGAAAAGCATCCAAGTCTCCCATAAAACTTTTAATACAACAGGCTATATCAGTAACAGAAAAGAATTGTATGAAACAAGAGCTTCGCCAAGCAATCGTTAAAGCTCCTCCTACTGATTGCAAATAAGAACTTGTGACTGGTTTTCTGCTTCCAAGTAGGACAAAGGATCCAGTATCAATTGATACTCTACCAAAAACAGCTATAAAGTAAGATAGAATGTATGAGAAAAGCATTGCGGGAAATGAGTAACAGGCTGTGCAGTTCTGAGGACTTTCAAGGATGAGAAATGTGGAGCAAGCCTCATGATGGCCCCAACTTTCTGCATGGACATGCTAAACCAAGACAGTCCAAGTGGAGAACTCAAGAAACAAGAAACTGAAAGAAAAGACTTCTGAGCACAGGCCCTCAGGAAGGTGAAGCTCCATGAAATTCAGTAGAGATCTAGTGAACCTTATACAGTGCTGGGGAGTTGTCCTGCCTTTAAAGCTGAATGCTTGTCTACCCCCATAATTTGTTATGTTGAAGCCCTAAATGTAGTACGGCAGGATTTGGAGATGGGGCCACTAAGCAAGTTAAATGAAGTCACACGGATGGAGCCCTGATGCTGCAAGGTTAGCATCCTTTTAGAAGAGTCCCTGCAGAACTAGAAAACTGATGTCTGTAACCCAAGGATAGCTCTCACCAGACACCAACTCTATTGGCCTTTGATCTTGGACTTGTAGTCCCCAGAACTGAGAAAATAATCTCTGCTGTGTAAGTCACCCAGACTATG
The DNA here is from genome assembly GCA_902168405.1 of Peromyscus aztecus. NCBI lineage: Eukaryota > Metazoa > Chordata > Mammalia > Rodentia > Cricetidae > Peromyscus > Peromyscus aztecus. The sequence goes on from CABHPQ010150051.1 coordinate 27,750, forward strand.
GCATTTTGTTGTGGTAGCCTACACGTCATTCATTCAGCTGGAAGCTCCAAAAGGCCACATCTTAAAAGAGTCCTTTAGAATTTAAATTTCAAAATCAAAATTAGGATCAAGCTAACAAGACTTTGAAGATATAACTACCTGACAGAACTAAGAACAAATACAATGGTTAGCATCATATAAAAAGGTAGCAGATCCATTATGATTACTTCACAGATACAACGGAAGTGAATAAAAGATGCCAGCATAACCCAAAGGAGTTTTTATATACATTTCTAAGAACTGAAGCAAAGATGATTATTAATAAAAGAGTAGATAACAAGTGTTTGGCAGAAGCCAAAAACTATAAAAATGGAATTTCTTAGCTAAAAAGTAAAGTATATCAGCTGAAAAGCTCAGTAAGGGCTAGGAATATAGTTCAGTAGTAGAGCACTTGCATGACACACGTGAGGCCCTGACTTCAACTGCCAACACGAAAGCCAACAAACAAACAAAAAACCCAAACAACAACAACAACAAAAACCCCTCAGACTTAAAAAGCAGATTTAAGAATGCAAACACAGGGTTAAGAAATATAGATGGGAGTGTGGTGATATATGTGAACCCTAATAAACTTATATATGGATCAGAGGACACAGCCAGCCACTAGATTACACACAGAGGTCAGGCAGTGGTGACACACACCCTTAAACCTATCACACAGGAGGCAGAGATCCATCTAGACCTCTGTGAGTTCAAGGCCACACTGGAAACAAAGTCAGGCAGTGGTGGTACACACCTTTAATCCCAGTACTGGGAAGCACACGTGCCTTTAATCCCAGGAAGTGACATGGCTGGGCCGAGAAAGATATATAAGGTGTGAGGAAACAGGAACTAAGGCAGTTCAGCTGAGATCCTTTCGGGTGAGGACTCAAGAGTCTGAGGATTCATTGGAAACAATCTACAGTATATATAGTTCTCTTAATGCAGATAGTAAGGACTGCCTGTATTCATAGTTTAAATCTTTCATTAAGTATGAACTATTAAAATTGGAAACAAACTACAGTATATACAGTTAGTTCTCTTAATGCATTAAAATTTAAAAAAAGAGAGAGAGAGAGAGAGAGGGTCTCAAATAGCCTAGGTTGGCCTCAAACCTATTATATAGCCAAGGATGACCATCAACTTCAATCCTCCTGCCTCCACTTCCCAGGTGGTAGGATTACAGCTGTTCACCACCACACAGTTTGTGCAGAGCTGGGGATTGAACCTAGAGCTTTGTTCATGCTACTTAAGTCTTTCACCAACCGAGCTGAAACCACAGCCAAAACACAAAATACTTTACAACCTCCAATCACGTCGGTAAGACAAAGATATATAGATAAAAGATAGTTACAGAAAGCAATATAAATTTTATTATGATTAAAATACTACATATCAAAGCCAGGCATGGTGGTACACACCTTTAATCCCAGCACTCTGAGGAGGCAAGCACTGATCAGACTGTTGTAAGTTCCAAGGCAGCCTGAGTTACATTGGATCTTGGTCACTGACAAGTTCTCCTGCTTGTTGGGGCTGGAACTTGGACCCCTCTTTCAATTACACCTGCATCAGCTTTCTGCTGTTGGTGGTTTCCTTCATTGGTTAAGCTTTTCTTTAATTTCTTTTCACAAGTTGGAAGCTTAGCTGGGTGGGATCATGCCCACTTACAAGGGGTTTTTGCAAAGGGGTGAGCTCACCACTCCCTTCATTCCATTTATATCTGGCTTTCTCCTTGAGTACTGGACTTAGTTCCATTACACTTCCTGGTGCTCCTTTTCTCTATTTTGCATTTTGCATTTCTATTTACCCAGCTGGCTCTTTTTCATTATAGATCTGCGTAAGAGTGATTACCAATAACCACGTGACAAAAATCAATACTAGGCTGGTTTGAAATCTTCAATTTAGCCTCAGCCAGATTTTTTGGACAGGGCAAAAAGCAGCCACATTTGTCAAAATATCACAAGAATGGTCTGTAGGCCATTTCCTTATATCCTTCCCCTCTGAAACTGGGCTGGTCTGTGGTGATATTTTATTCGTGCTCTAATAAATAAAGCTTGCCTGGGTATCAGAGGAAAAAGCCAGCCACTATATTAAATATAGAGGTCAGGCAGTGGTAACACACACCTTTAATCCTAGCACTGGGAGGCAGAGATCCATCCAGATCTCTGTGAGTTCAAGGCCACACTAGGAACAGAGCCAGGCATGGTAGCACATGCCTTTAATCCCAGCACTAGTTAACCATAGAGGTCTGGAGGTCTGTACAGTCAGATAGGAAGTGATAGAGCTGGGCAGAAAGAGGAAGTGATGTAGCTGGGCAGAAAAAGGAAGTAAGATGGCAGAACACAGAAAGATTTATAGGCGTGAGTATACAGGAAGTAGCTCTCTCTTTGGCTGAGGATTTCTAGTGGTAAGAAGATGGCTGGCCTCTCTCTGCTCTCTGACCTCTCGGTTTTAACCCTAATATCCGGCTCCAGGTTTTTTATTAATAAGACCATTTAGCAATTCATCTTACACTGGTCTGTCAAAATTTACCTTGCTCTCAGCACCACTGTCTTCCAGGCTCCTGCCAGTATGGTGTATTTAACCCACTTAGAGCATTCAACCTCTTTTCTAGTCCAAAGTCCCAAAGCCCACACTCAGCCAACAAGCAGTACGGTCAGGCCTATCACAGCAATACCCCAGTCCCTGGTACCAACTTCTTCTTGGTCATTGCTGTGAAGAGACACCATGGCCAAGGCAATGCTCATAGGAGAAAGCACTTCACTGGGGGCTTCCTTACAGTTCAGAAGGTCAGTCCACCATCACACTGCAGGAAGCAGGGCAGCATGCAGGCAGGCACTGGGACAGTAGCTGAGAGCTACACCTGGATCCATAGATAGAGGAGGGGGTTGCTGGCATGGACTTTTGAAACCACAAAGCCCACCCCCAGGGACACCCTTCTTCCAACAAGCTCACACCTCCAAATCCATCTAATCCTTCTCAAATAGTGCCACTTCCTGATAACTAAGCACTCAAATATGTGAGTCTATGGAGGCCATTCTTACTCAAATGCCCACACATGGTAAGACTGTCTCAAAACATCAAACTGAACAAAAAAAGAAATATTTATCAATATCTTTGGACCTGATCAAAGTAATGTTAACCATTTTTGTGTTACTATACACAATAAGTGAGATTAGATTAACTTATAAAAAAATAGAAACTTATATCTGACATTCCTGGAGGCTGGGAATTCCAAGCCAAAGGTGCTAGCTTGTGGAAAACATCTTGTTGCTTCTTTGTATGGCAGAAGGTGGGAACCCAAGAAAGCAAATCTATTCCCATACAACCTTCTAATGTATTTGAAAATATGTATTTATGTCTTTATCTGTGTGTATGTGAGATATAGATAGGCAAGCAGGCAGGCAGGCAGGCAGAGAGGCAGACAGACAAGAGACTGGAGGTGGCGTCCATGTGACAGCTTTCAGTCAATGCTGGAATCCCACTTTACTGAATAGGTCTCTCTTGTTCCTGCTGCTCTGCTGCATACTCCAGGCTGGTAGGCCCACAAGCCAGGAGCCTTTGCAGAATTTATTCTTTTATTATGTGTGTACATGATGTATATATGTAGGTGCCTGAATGACAGTGCATACATGGAGGTCAGAGGTCAACTCTGAGGAACTGGTTTTCTCCATCCACTTTTATATCAGTTCCAGGGATCAAACTCAGGTCAATAAGCAAGTACCTTCACCTACTGAGCCATAGTGCCAGCCCACAGGCCTTTGAAATTATCCTTAAAATATATTTTTATATGTACAAGTACTTTGCCTCCATACATGTATGTGCAACCACCTGCACATCTGGTGTTCATAGAGGTCAGCAGAAGGCAAAGGATCCTCTGGAACTGGAACTGGAGCAGAGCAGCTGTGAGCTGCCAAGTCAATGCTGGAAACTGAACCTGGGTCCTCAGAAAAAGCATTAAGTTTTCTTAATAGGTGAACAATCTCTCCAGCCCCAAGGCTTTTTTTTTTTTTTTTAAATAAAAACTAGCATTAATTCTCAGGCAGTGGAGCCCTAATGAGAGAAACACTTCCCCAAGGTTATAAAATTAAGGGTACATTCAACTACTGCAATCTTAGAGGAAAACACAAGCTTTTTATGTGTTAATAAAATAGAATCAATAATTTTTAATCTTAAAATTTTTAAGAAAAAAGAAAATGCAAATAAACTGTTTCAAAAGCAGAAACAAATCAGAAACTGAGAAGCACATGAGAAGGCTGCAGCTGAGACTTCCACTAAAAATGTGTGTCCTTTCTTTGGAAACAGTTCACTATAATTATTTGAAATATAAGAAAAATGTATCTTCGTGATTTATGAATAAATAGTGTGTATTCGTGCTATTATAATTATTTGGGTTATTAGTATTCAGACCATATAATCCTTTCTCTTCTTTTCTTACAAGGTAGCTGAGGATGACCTTGAACTTCTCTGCTTCTACCTCCTCACGTGCTGAGTTGACAGGCAGGTGTCATCATGTTTAACCTATGCAGTACTGAGGATCAAACCCAAGGCTCTGTACATGCCAGAAAAAAAAAAATAAAATCACTCTACCAATCTGAGTTCCATCCCCACCCCTAAACCACACAATTCTTATATAGTTAAATTTAGGGGCTGAAGAGCTAAAATGCAGTGGCTAAGAGCACTCGCTGCTCTTCCAGAGGACCCAGGTTTGTTTCCCAGAACCCACGTCAGTTGACTCACAATGGCACACTACAGCTCCTGAGATTCAGACAGTTCTTCTGGCCTCTGTAAGCATACACTCACCTGGAATATACATGCATGCATGCACTCACACACTCATACAATTAAAATCTATCTTTTTTAAAAACTTAATTAAAAACAAAACTGTGCACTGTGCACACATCCAAGAATAAAATGGTACTTATAGTCAAGTACTGAACAGCAAATGATGATAATTCAGTAATAGCGTCTCAGAAATTTGGATATGTTAAATCATTCACTCCTCAGCACAAAAGCATCTCCACTTTAGAGATGGAGAAAATGAGACACAGAGGAGCAAGTGGAATGGGTTATACAGCTGGAAAGTGGCGAGACATTTCTGTCGGGGGGCGTGGTCTAGCACATGTACTACAAGTGTAAGGCTCCAGGGTTTGTTTGAGACAGGCTCTCTATGTAACCCTGGCTGTCCAGGTACTTGCTGTGTGGAAGTCCTACCTGCCTCTGCCTCCCAAATGCTAGGATTGAAGGTGTGCACCACCACACCTGACTCTGAAGCACTAATACTAAACTGACTTCTGTATACATACAACCTTAGTTAAAAACTAAGTAAGTTCTTTCCAAGTTATTTTTCAATTTTTCTACATATAAACATCCTAAAAATGCTGTATAGGACAAAGCCTACAAACACAGACTTGAGTAAAATATCATGATTAACTCCACTAACTCCTCACATTGAAATACAGTATTCTTGACACTGGGCAGGAGATGGATCAGTGGGTAAAGTGTCACACACACACACACACACACACACACACACACACACACACACCCCTAAATTCCGATATCTAGTATCCACGTACTAGGGCTGAGGCTTGCTGTCCAGGCAGCATAGACTAACCCATGAGCTCCACACTCAGCAGGAAACTCTGCCTCAAAACTCCAGGCGGAGAATGACCGAGGAGGACACCAGATTGACTTCTGGCTTCTGCACTTGTGCTCAGGCACAGATGAGCACTCGTGTAAGTGTAACGCACAATCCTCAGAGGTCTTGCTTGCTCGGCTGCTTCTTCCTTTCTTTAACATGTCACCACCTTCCTTTTTTCTTTTCTTTTTATTTTTAGACAAGTTCTCATTATACAACCCTGGCTGACCCGCAACGCACTATATTGATGAGGCCAGTCTTAAATTCAAAAGATCTACCTGCCTCTGTTACCTGAGTCCCGGCTTATTAAAGGCATCCTCCACCACATCCAGTGACCACCCACATTTCTTCCCATGGGGACTAAGGAGTTTGGCAGATAGGAGAAAAAGCAAGGGAAATCAAAATCATTTTCTTGCCTTTTATTACTTTAAATCACTTACCAAAGGGGCAAAGATAAAAAGGAATCCAGAGGCAGATCTCATACTCCTGAAAATACACTGACATTTGGGCCAATTCTGCCAAAGTGCCCTCTGTAACACTCTTGGGTGAGGACATGCTCATTTCTATAGCCAGCACTTAGGAGGCAGGAACATCAAGAGTTTAAGGGTAACCAGGCTCTGCTGACTCCCCATGGGAGGCCTTACCTTCTTGTAGGAGGGAATGGGGGGTGGGTTTTGGGAAAGGCTGGAGGGGCAGGAGGAGGGAAGAGGGGGATCTGTGATTGGTATGTAAAATGAATAAAAAAATTTCTTAATAATAATAATAAAAAAGAGTTTAAGGATAGCCTCAACTACACAGCAGGTTTGAGACCAGCCTGAACTACATGAAACCCTATCTCAAGAAACCAAATAAAGGAGGAAGGGGAGACAGTTCAGCTGGTAAATGAGTCCCCAGCATCCACACACAATCCCACTGCTGTGGAGGAGGATGGGAGAACACCCAGGACTTGCTAGCCAGACAGCTTAGCCTAATCAGTGTGCTCTACATACAGTGAGAAGAGAGAGATTCTATCTCAAAAAATAAGGTGTCAAGAGACAGCTGAGGTTACTTAACATTAACCTCTAGCTTCCAAACACATGTGCAGACATGTGTGTGAGCACATACATATACACAAAATAAGCAAAAATATAATTAATTAGCTGGGCGATGGTGGCACACGCCTTAATTCCAGCACTTAGGACATAGAGGCAGACGGATCTCTGAGTTTTAGGTCACCCTGATCTACAAAGTGAATTCCAGGACAGCCAGGGCTGTTAAAACCCTGTCTCAAAAAAAAAAAAAAAAAAGAAAGAAAAGAAAAGAAAAAAAATTAACTTCAAGTATAAATAAAACCACAATGAGATACTACTTGAACAGCTAAAATAATAAAATCACACCAGTGGGCAATAACAAATTTCTGGCATGAAACTGGTATTAATGATCTTAAATTAAGTAACTGGCCACTTTAGAATATCAATAAACTTAGGAGCAAAGGACTATGCCCTGTGTTCTGTCACAATGACCTTCAATTCCTATATTAAATATGAATATTTATTCACTATTAGGCAATATATCAGAGCTAGTAAAACAGTAACTTAAAAAAAAAGTCAGGGCTGAAAAGAGATGAAGACCTTGGTTCAGGTCCCCAGTGTCCACATAAAATGCAGGATGTGGCCACATGTGCACCTGTAGTGTTGGGGGTAGATGGACAGGAGGATCACTGGGACTTGCTGGCCATCAGCCAGCTCCAGGGCAGACCGTCTCAAGGGAATACGCAACAGAGCAGGACACCTGACGTCTCTACCTGAACATGGTGCGCACACTTGGACACACACATGCATGTATCGATTAGTCATGAGCGATGTCGTTGTCGTGTTGTGTGTCGTCGTCGTCCCCCTTTTCCACTTCAAGTCCTCAAATGTTACTAGTATTTCTAATACTCTGGATTGTAAGAGTTACATTTAATCACGACACATGAAGGTTTTCTTCCCCCTCCCCTTGGTTTTTTGAGACAGGGTTTCTCTGTGTAGTAGCTCTGGCTGTCCTAAAACTCAGTTTGTAGACCAGGCTGGCCTCGAACTCAGAGATCCATCTGCCTCTGTGTCCCAAGTGCTGGGATTAAAGGCAGGCGCCAGCACCATCCACCTACATGAAGGTTTTCTATAAAAGAAGCTTCTCCACAATAGAATAAAATATCCCTTTTAATGAGAATCAAGTAAACTTCTGAGTCGCTACAAATTCTATGTGCAAATGAAAATTACTAAGTGAGTGCTTCACACAGCTGACTGACTAAGAGAGCACACGAGTTCTCATGATGGGGTTATGGCCAGGAGAAGGTAAGGCCTGGAAGAGAAAACAAGCTTGAAGGAAATAATGGCAACGAGAAAGGTCTCACTTAAAATTTTTTCACATTTATTTATACTTATTGGGGAGTTAGGGCAAATATGTGCCACAGTAGGTTTGTGGTTGTCAGAAGACAATTTGAGGGAGTTAGCGCTCTCCTTTTACCAGGTGAGTTCCAGGGATGCAACTCAGGTCAGCAGGCTTGGTGGCAAACACCTTTACCCGGAGCCGCCTCACTGTTCCTACAGTCTCCTTACTCAACATGATTTCTGGAGGGGACACGGGATGATACTTTATTTGTGCTTTAATAAATAAAGCTTGCCTGGAGATCAGAGGGAATAGCAAGCCATTTTAAGTAAACACAGAAGTCAGGCTGTGGTAGCACATACCCTTAATCCTATCACTTAGCAGGCAGGATATGGCTGAACTAAGAGAGCCAATGAGAGAACAGAACAGAAAAGGCAAATAAGCCTGAGCAGACAGGAAGTAACTCGCATTTGGAAGCTGCAGAGCTGGGAGGTAAGGTTGGCTGGTAGCTCTCCCTATTTCCCTGATCTCTCTAAGGCTTTCACCCCTATATTTGGCTTCGTGTTTTTATTTAATAAGACCATTTAGACACATCATCTTGCTGTCCTGTGGCCTGGTCTAGCTCTCAACTCCTGGGTTAAACAGTCTTCCTGCCGTAACTTCCTGAGTACTGGGACTATAGTATGTGTCACGGCATACACTCACTAACTCATTTAAACATTATACTGGAAGCTGGAGTGGCACCCATCTGAAAGCCCAGAAGCCAGGAGGGTAAGCCAGGAGAATTCAGAGTCTCAAGTCAGCCTAGGCTACACTGCAGGACCCAGTCTCAAAATCAATGAAATCATATAAAACAGCCCAGGCACAGTGGTACACGTCTATAATCTCAGCTACTCGGCAGGCTTAATCAAGAAGGAAATAAGTCTGAGGTCAGTCTGAGCAATATGGTAAGCCCCTGCCTCAAAACACACCATGCTGCTGTTTCCCCCTCCCCAGAATGCTGGGCATTTTGGCACTGACCTATAGTCCCTGCACCAGAAAGAAAGTCCAGAAAGAAAGATCACTGGGCCCTGGAATTCAAAGCTAGCCTAGGCGAAAACACAGTGAGACGACATGTCAAAAACTGACACTAAATTAAGGAGACAGCGCAGCAGAACTTCAAAATCCTTTATCAGCATTATTTCTTCCTTCAGCCCTTTGATGTTGTTTGACAGTGCTGTGCATCAAACACAGGACGTGACTATCTACTAGGTCATTACTCCAGGCCCACGCCTTCTTAAGTGTCACAACCAGTAAACAGCCTCTGAGCTGCAACAACTGCCCGTCCCAACTAGAACTACATTACAAGACACCCCATTTTCAACATCCTTTAACTGCAAATCAAATGAAGCCGCCAACAGCGCTAGCTGAAAGATCTCCACTAAAGAACTGTTTCCACGGGAGGGTATAGGGAAACAGGTGCTTGTCCTTCAAGCACTGGCAGTTACAAACCCATTAAGAAAATGTTAAGGGCAGTTTACAAGATGAGCAGTATTTACAATGCCTGGAGGAGCCGAAGATGCCATTGGCCTTGTGAAACTCAGTCTTAAGACAGAAAGAATGAATAGGGTGTAGTATCACACACTTGAAATCCCAGCACTTGGGAAGGAGCAAGAGACAGGAAGGTTACAAATTCAAGGTTACTCCAGTTCCAGGCTAACCTGGGATGCACAAAACAAGATCCTATATCCAAACAACAAATCTCTTTCACCTGCCAGTCCCACAGCCGCTCAGACCCAACCAAGTAAACACAGAGACTTACATTGCTTACAAACTGTATGGCCATGGCAGGCTTCTTGCTAACTGTCCTTATATCTTAAATTAACCCATTTCTATAAGTCTATACCTTGCCACATGGCTAGTGGCTTACCAGCATCTTTACAAGCTGCTTGTCCTGGTGGCGGCTGGCAGGCAGTGACTCCCTCTGCCTTCCTGTTCTTTTAATTCTCTCTGTTAGCCCCGCCTATACTTCCTGCCTAACCACTGCCAATCAGTGTTTTATTAGCAACACATTTGCCATACAGAACATCCCACAGCATACAGGGGCTGGAGAGATGGCTCCGTGTTTAAGAGCATGGTTTATTCTTGCAGAGGAACTAAGTTCAGTTCCCAGTACCCACATGGTGGTTCCCAACCATCCATAACTCCAGTTTCAGGGGATCCAATGCACTCTTCTGATCTTCACAGGCACCAGGCAAGCAAAACATCCATACACACAAATAAATCCAGAACAATTAAAACTAACAAAACAAATTAAAGAAAGGCCAAGGGGAAAGAATGTATAGGCAATACCAAATATCTCTGGTTTCTAGAACAATGCTTGTTTTAGCAAAAGGGTTTGACAATGTTGGTTAATACTTGTGATGATTTTAGGAAAGGAACTGTAAGTCAAACTACATTCAAATTCTTTGTTACTTGGGGCTGGAAAGATGCTCAGAAATTAAGAGTGTACACTACTAGGCTGGGCAGTGGTGGCGCACGCCTTTACTTCCAGCACTCAGGAGGCAGAGGCAGGTGGATCTCCTTAAGTTCAAGGCCACCCTAGTCTACATAGTGAGCTCCAGGACAGCCAGAGCTACATAGTGAGACCCTGTCTCAAAACAAACAAACAAACAAGCAAACAACTATATAAATAAAAAGAGTTTACACAAAGAAACCCTGTCTTGAAAAGCCAAAAAGAAAAAGAAAACACACAAAAATGTATGTAGTGTACTTCTATATGTAATATACACATTTACAACTAATTTTAAAAAATAGAACTTTTGTTTTGGAGTGTTTAACTGAAGAAAGATGAGTGGAAAAGACAGCTGCTAAGAATACATTCAACGGCATCTTTAATGTCCTCTTCTTTAAAAGATCAAGAATGTCATAGTATTAGGAACTGGCAGAGTTGGCTGGCTGGCAGGGAAGGGAGTTCATGCTGTTTTGTACATTATGCTCAAAATAGTTCACATTTTAAAGAAAACTTCAAAGATACTAATTAAACTTTCAAACTATCTGAAAGTACTAGCATTTCTGGAACCATGTAAGCAAAATAAGGTGTAGGGGAAAAAATACATTACAAAAAAAAGCCATGTTTGTCCATAACCAATTTTTTTTAAAAATTACAAAAATTATAATTAGCCATATATGTTCAAGGACTAAATTAAGTAAATGTTATAAATTTGACTGTATAAAATCCATTTGTATTACTGGAATGTTTCTAATTTTACATTGAGGTTTCTTACAAATTTCTGCTGGAGTAAAACTGCCTAATAGAAAGCCCTAAGTTACTTTTCGTCAACATCTTGTAACAACAAAAGCAAAAAGTGGGACATTCACACATCAACCTGCCTTCTCAGAAGACATTTTTCTGTACTAAATTAAAACTCAGCTTTGTGGGGCACAAATACATCTTTACGAATGGATGGAGATGGCACATGAAAAGACAAATACTTATAGTCAGGCATGAAAATATATACCTGAATACCCGGCACTCAGAAAGCTAAGGTAGGATCTCAAATTCAAGGCCAGCCTAGGCTATATGAGAGTTCCAGGACAGACCAAGACATATATTATGACCCCATCTCAAGAATAAAATAAAATAA
>CABHPQ010150052.1:0-7500 GCA_902168405.1 Peromyscus aztecus
AGGTTTTAAAATCAAAAATGGGAAAATCGGAGAAAATTACCCTTCCCCACGGCCAGCTTGTGCATGGTATACACTTGTGTGAACAACCAAAGATAAACAGACAGAAAAGCAAGTATAACTTGCCACTAACCAAGATCACCTCTGCAAAAAGGAATGGAAACGACTTTTGGCAGGATTCTGCTTCCCCGGATAGAATGCAGAAGCAGGAAAAAAAGCCTTTTAAAAATACCGAGAACATTAAAAGCAACCATTTGAAGAAATCAGCATTTCTAACAGAAGTGAGCCAAAAGGAAAATTACGCTGGAGCAAAGTTTAGTGATCCACCTTCCCCTAGTGTTCTTCCAAAGCCTCCGAGTCACTGGATGGGAAGCCCTGCTGAAAATCCCGGCCAAAGCCGGGAGCTGATGGCAGTGCACTTGAAAACACTCCTCAAAGTTCAGACTTAGATTTTAGTTTTCAATATGTATGTTAAACATAGATTTTTCCCAAATCCTTGGACTCTAAAAGGAAATGGATACAGCAGTGGAAACTTGCCAGCAGATGAGCTTAAGTCACACATAAGCAGCTTGTATTATATTTTATATTTTGTAAATACTGTATACCATGTATTATGTGTATATTGTTCATACTTGAGAGGTACATTATAGTTTTGTCATGAAAGTATGTATTTTGCCCTGCAGATGTGGTGGGTGTTTTGTATATATACAGTGGAGATATTTTAAGTGGGTGCTTACAGCACATGGAAGACTGATTGCACAGGTACTGACATTTTTTTTAAGAACAGCTGTCAAATCTCAAAAGTGAAGATCTAAATGTGAATTTCATGTACTACTGAAGGTTAAATCTGGCACAATCACTGTAAACATGGAGTTTGTCTGTGTTTCTCTAAATTGACTTGCCTTTTAATCTGTAATTACTAGAAATTTTCCTGTTTTTACCAAACTTGAATTCTGGATATCAGTATGTAGCCATTATTGAGATTTAAAACGCCTCAAATTTTAAATGCCAACAAAATTGGTTGTAATCAAATTTTAAATCAATAATAATTTGGCCTCCCCCCCTTTTAAGCTAGTCTTGGCTTTTTGTGTATGACTGCTGACTGAATGGATGTGTGAGCAGGTGACTTCATGATTGGACTTTGAAATTCTTACGGTCTTTACCAATCTTACTACAAAATTTAATTGAACCTACCTCTGAGAGCAAGAATTTCCCATCTTAGAAGTAAAGCTGGTTTAAATATAGGCAATTCTGACAGGATCTCATGTAGTACAGGCTAACCTAGAGCTCAGCTATAGAGGTGAGATTACCTGGAACTTGTGATTCTGCCTTCAGTTCTCCGGTGCTGGGATTGCTGGCATGCACCACCGCCCCTGGTGGTTCTGGGATTGCTGGCATGCACCACTGCCCCTAGCTGATGTGCTAGGGATCAAACACCAGGCTGTGTGCATCCTAGGCAAGCTCCCTACCAGTCAACTATCGAGGTCTGGAATACGTAGTTTTTCAGTTGTTTTTTGTTGTTGTTGTTTGGGGTTTTTTTTGGTTTTTTTTTTTTTTGAGTTTCCCATGCTGTCCTTGAACTTGTCTCATGATCCAGCAGGGCTGAAACTTGTCTTTTTGCCTGGGCCTCCTGAGGAGCTGGTATTAAAGGCAAGTTCCCACACCTGACTTAGAATTTACTTTTATATATATGAACTATTACTGCTTGACTTACGTGCTTTTTAAACATTTTTACATAACAATTAATTTTTAATTCTGTGCATGTGAGTGCAATGCCCTTGGAGGCTGGAGGAATTGGATCTCTGGAGCTCAGATTGCAGATGGTTGTTGGCTATCAATGCTGGGAAATGAACTCAGAAGAGCAGCAACTGCGTTTAACTGCTGAGCTCTCGAATGCCACTACATTTTTCAGCGAGAAAATACTACTTTTATATATTAAAAGGATGAGGAAAATGGCTCAGAGGGCAAAGGAGCTTGCTTGGAAAGCCTGATTTTGATCCCTGGAATTCACTTAAAGGTGGAAGCAGAGAGTTTACTCCATCAAGTTGTCCTCTGAGGTCTACTTGTGTGCTATGGCACTCGGAAACCAAACAATTATTGCAGTGTTAGATGGAGACTTTGGAATTTAAAGCTTACATGAAGGTAAACGGCAGTTGGACAGTAAAATAATCAAATTTCTCAATAGTGTGTGTGTGATGCTTAAAATGGAGAGATTTTTAAAAGTCGAACTCTTTTTCCTATGGGGGCTTCGGTTGTAAAGCCAAGGCTTATCCTAAAAGTTTTCTTGAGCAGTCCGCAGATACATTAGTCAATGGGTAAAGGCATGTGGCACCAGCTTGAAGTCCCTGGAAGCCACGAGATGGACAACCTCTTGTCTGCAGGTGATCCTGTGACCTCTCAGGCACCACCCCCAACTAAAATATTGGAAGGGTTGGGGAGATGTCTGTGCAAGCTTGAGGACCCAAATGTGCATTCCTAGCAGACTGAACCAGTGACCTTGTAATCATGGAGGTGGGAAGGGAGACAGAAAGATCCCAGTGCTCACTGGCCAGCCAGCTCAGCACACCTGTGAGCCTCAGCTCCTGCAAGCCGCAATGGGTCAGCAGGTGTATGTGCTACTGCACAAGCCTGACAACTTGAGTTGCATTCCTCAAAGCCATAGGAAACAGACTCGAAAGTTGTTCTGATCATGCACTTGCTATGGTACACATCCGCTACATATGTACACACAGGGTAGGGAGCCATCGAGTAAGGTGTACACATGAGGGTGGACAGTGTTTTATGTTTGGCCTAGTGCTGTTCCAATGCCTGTATCCTAGTACTCAGAAGTTGCCAGCAGGAGGAGGGTACTTGTCTCAGAAAAAGGTCATGGTAGCACTTCAGTGACGCCAAATGCCAAGACCAAGATACTGTGGTCCGTTTAAAACCAGTAACGTGGAGATTGTTACACATTATTTGCCAAGTTCTCTAGCCACCTTGACTTGTAGTCTTGACCCCCTCAGACCAGTTTATGTAGCTGACCTTCAGGAGATACTCCACTCTCCTATGAAGCAGTTTTGACTTTATGATGTTAGTTAGTTACAGCTGATTTTTCAGCTCCAGCAGACCACCTGTTGTCTTGGTAAAGCCAAGTGTGCATTTCAGTGGTGCCATCTGCTTGATCACAGATGATTCTTCAGCCCCAGCTGACCAGCGGCCACAGATTCCAGAATATCACTCAGTGGTTCTTCAGAGTCTGCTTTTGTCTGGAACTTAAGCCAAGCCTCTCACCTGACTTCCCTCAAAGGTGGACTGTAGGGCCAGGTATGGTGGCCACCACTTTTAAACGCAGTACTGGAGAGACAAGCAAATCTCCTGTGAGTTCAAGGCCACCCAGGCTCTGTCTCAAAACTAAACTCCCAAATTGCTTTTGGTCATGCTGTTTACCATGGCAACAGAAACATGAGCTCTTAATGTTAATGCTGAGAAGAAACAGATCCAGGGCTCCACTGCAGTGTTTCTCCCCCTGAGCACCAAGGCCAGAACAGCTCTGGAAAGGGTGTAACAAAACACCCACCCAGTGGCAGTGGTGATCAAGAGTGGCTGACCGACAAGGTTCCTGGGTCTGGTGGTGCTGGTGCAAAGCCAACAACCCCCACCCCGTTCCTGGTTCACAATGGCGTGCTGGGGAGAAGTGTGTACGAGTGTGACTTTACAGAAAGAGAAGCCAGTTTTGCCAGTGAAAGTGGACAGTTAGCTTTCTGTTGCTGTAATAACCAACATGACAAGAAAGAAACTTTGGGCTGGGTCTGATGGCTCACATCTTTAATCCAGCAATCGAGAGGCAAATGGATCTTGGAGTTTTGAGGCCAGTCTGGTCTACATAGCAAGTTTCAGGCCAGACAGGGATGCATGGAGAGGTCCTGTCTCAAAACAAGAAAAAAAGTAAGTTGGGGAAGCAAGGATTCATTTTATTTTACAACTCACAGGTCACAATCTGTCACTGAGGGAATTCAGGCAGGCCACCAGAGGCAGGAACTGAAGCAGGCCATGTAGGAACACTGTTTACTGGTTTGCTCCCAATGACTTGCTCAATCTCCCAAAACAGACTCTTTCCCCCAAGTTTCCATCTCAAACCTCTGGGAGAAGTAGAGGGGCTTTGGCAGTCTACTTTGTCATGTATCATCATTAATGTCTACCAAACCCACCCCTCACCTAAAAAAGTTATTTTTGTTTGGTTTTAAGCCATGGTCCCACATTACTGTAATCCCGGAGTTCACTGTGAGGCCTGCCTCAGAAGGCATGCATTACCACATCCAGCTCTAAAAGGCAGTCTGTGTGTGTGTGTGTGTGTGTGTGTGTGTGTGTGTGTGTGTGTGTGTGTGTGTGAAAGAGAGAGCGAGAGAGAGAGAGAGAGAGAGAGAGAGAGAGAGAGAGAGAGAGAGCGCTAAAGAGTGAACCCTGGGCTTTGGGCATGTTAACAAGCATGGCACCATTGAGTTATGTCAGCCTCTGATTTTTCAGTTTGAGACAGGTCTTTCTGTGGAGACCAGACCGCCTTGAGTTTGTGGTCCTCCTGCCGGTGCCTCGCCACTGTTGGGATTCCAACCATGTCCAGCAGCAGTGGGTGTATTAAATGCATTGTTGGGGCTGGGAATACTGTTCAGTGCTCCAGTTCTTGTCTACCATGCAAAAGGCTCTAGCTTCAGTTTCCCATACTGAAAAACAAACAAAAATGTAAGAACCACTAAATTATTTGCCAGACCTGGTGGTACATACCTATAACCCCATGCCATAAGCCCTCTCCCATACGCATACACACAATGAATTTTCAACATTAAAAATACCTGTAAATATTACAGGCCATCCTCCAGAGCTGCTTGTGTGTACTTGTTACAGAGAATTCCCCAAGATTAGAGTTAGTTAACCTGACTATCAAATGTGAATTGCGAATGTGTTCCTGGCAGTCTCCTGTGTTGGGAGAAAAGATGGCAGGTCAAAAGTATTTTCCTTTCATCTTCAGAATTTGTTCTTCATTTTAAAAAATTCTTAGTTTTTGTGTATGGGTTTTGCCTACATCTATGTCTGCATCACATGCGTGCCTGCTACCCACAGAGGCCAGGAAAGGGAGTCAGGTGATCCTTGGACTAGAGTTACGAATGTCTGTGAGCTGCCAGGTGGGTGCTGGAAATCGAACCTGCTCCTCTAGCCTTAACCACTACGCCATCTCTCCAGACCCTGGGGTTTTTTGTTGGTTGATGTGTGTGTGTGTGTGTGTGTGTGTGTGTGTGTGTGTGTGTGTGTGTGTTGTTTGTTGTTTTTAATAGGTCTCATTGTCCAAGTTGGCTTGGAAAGACGGGCCTCCTCCCTTCGCTTCCTCATTTCTAGATTACAGGCATGCACGTGCCTGGTTATTTTCAGTTTTATTTTTCATTTTTCTAACAAAATTTTTCCCCTTGTATTTTTGTTTTCAGATTTTTTTTAAGTAACAAAACTTGTTTTTTACACTTTTTATCTTACTATTTATTTATTGATAGACAGGGACTCCTATAGCCCAGGCTGGCCTCAAACTAGGATTAAAGGCAGTGTGCTACCACTGCCTAACCCTATGTTTAATATTGTGGCTGTTCCATCTCTGACCCCCAGATAAGTTTACTAGGGTGCACAATATATTGGGGAACACAATATCACCACAGTCCTGCTCTCTCTGCCTGCAACTTTCAGACTAGCTCCCAGCTCCTGCTCCAGTGCCATGCCTGTCTGCCTGCCCATGCTCCCTACCATTGTGGACATGGACTAATTCTCTGAAACTGTAAGCAAGCCCTCAGTTAAATGCTAGCTTTTAAAAATTGCCTTGGTCATTGTTTTGTCACAGTGAAAGTTGGCAGTAACTAAAACAGAACTTGGTACCAGGAGTGGGATACTGCTGTGACAGGCCTGGTCATGTTGTCTGTTGGAAGACTATGGAAGACCTTGGGGCTTTGGACTGGAAAAGTGGTTGAATGCTCTAAGTGGGGATTTATCCATCCTAGTAGGAGCATGGAAGACAGTAGTGCTGAGAGCAAAATGAACTGTGCAGGACCAGCTCAAGAGCTTTCAGAAGGGATGAATATTAGAGACCATTCTTGTTACATTTTGGGAAAGAATATGCCTGCTTTTTGCCCTTGCCCAAAAAAATCTGCCTGAAGCTAAATTGAAGAGTTTTGGACTAATGCTATTGGCAGGGGAGATTTCAAGACAGCCTATTTGTTGTTGTTGTTGTTGTGGTGGTGGTGGTGGTGGTGGTGGTGGTGGTGGTAGTGGTTTTTGTTTTTGAGACAGGGTTTCTCTATGTAACCCTGGCTATCCTGTAGACCAGTATGGCTTCGAACTCACAGAGATCCACCTGCCTCTGCCTCCCAAGAACTGGGATTAAAGGTGTGCACCACCACTACCCAGCAAGACAGTCTAGTATTGACTATGTCTTGTGGCTATTAGTAATCATGCTTGTGCAGAACTACAATGAAAAGAGTAAGTGGGGCAGAAAGAGACATAAAATGTACAGTTTGAAGAAGAAGAAAAAAAAAAGAACACCAGGAAAGGTAAAGCTGGAGCCAAATCCTGTGCTCAAGTAGATGAGAAATGTAAAGAAAAACCCGGAGCTTCACGGAATGAATGCCCTCAGGGTGAGCCACCACTCTTATAATCAACTTCTGTCTTGAGTAGGATTCTTATTGGGTGACAAAACACCATGACGAGGCAACTTGTAAAAGAAAGCATCTAAATGGGGACTTGCTTCAGTTTCAGAGGGTGAGTCCATGGCCATCATTGCAGGGACTATGATGGCAAGCAGACAGGCGTGGTCCTGGAGAAGTAGTTGGGAGCTCACCTCTGATCCATACGGTGTGTTGAAGAGGTGGAGGAAGGAGGGCTAGGGAAGCAGTCCGCAAAGCTGAAAGGAATGGGAAATACAAAGAGCCATCTGATAAGCCCTTTGACACTGGGCACAAACAATTGGATTTGGAGTTCGCCCTGCTGGTTTTTAGTCTTGCTTTGGTACAGCATTTTCTCATTATTCCCCTTTCTCCCTTTTGGGATGATAATATACATTCTATGTTGGGAGTATGTTACATGCTTTTTTAAAAAAAAACAGGGGCTTATAGTTAAGAGATTGCTTTGGCTCTCAGAAGAGATTTTGGACTGTTAAACCGTGTTGAGACTATGAAGGACTATGGGGACTTTTGAAGTTGGACTAAATACATTTTGCATTATGATATGGTGAGAGTCTATGGGGGCCAGGGAGTGGTTTGAATGAGAATGGCCCCCATAGGCTCATATATTTGAATGTTTGGTTCCCGGCTGGGGGACTATTTAGGAAGCATTAGAAGGTGTGAGTGTACTGGTTCATTTTGTGTGTCAACTTGACACAGCTAGAGTCATCAGAGAGAAAGGAGCCACAGTTGAGGAAATACCTTCATGAGATCCAGCTATAAGGCCTTCTCTCAACTAGTGATCAATGGGGGAGGGCCCAGCCCATTGTGGGTC
>CABHPQ010150052.1:12500-18337 GCA_902168405.1 Peromyscus aztecus
TGTGAGGCACAGACATACATGCAAGTAAAAGACCCATACTGGTAAAATGAAAAAGAAAAGAAAAAGAAAATATCCTCCCCAGACTCAAGTATTAGGGGCCTGGTTGCCAGCCAGTGGATTCTGAGGGCTCTGACCTTATCAGTGGGTTAGTCCCTTGATGAACTCATAGTGTGTGGCATCATCAGGAGGAGGTGTAAGGTAGAAAGTGAGGCCTTCTTGGAAGTAGTGGATCACTGGGGGTGCTTTTAAAGCGCTCTCTCGCGCTCGCTCTCTCTCTACCTCCCCTCTCTCTTTCTCGGTCTTTTGAAAAAGTGTTTCTCTGTGTAGCCCTGGCTGTCCTGGAACTCACTTTGTAGACCAGACTGGCCTCAAATTCAGGGATCCACCTGCCTCTGCCTTCCAAGTGCTGGGATTAAAAGCATGTGCCGCCACTGCCTGGCAACAGCTGTTTCTTTTTTTTTTAATTTATTTATTTTTTAAATTACACTCATGATATTAATCACATTTGTGGTATTCATAGATTACATTCGCAGTATTCATTCAATTTTATATATGTATATATATTTAATTTTAAATGCTGAATGTCATTTATTGAAGGGTGGAGGAGGCCTTAAATACAGGCTTACAGCACAATGGGAGGACCCCGGAGGGCAGAAGTTCGTTACTGATGTTTTACAATCTTGCATCTAAGCTGTTAACGCCCATTATTCAGGATACACAGACAAGGAACTTCCCTTAAGCATTCAGGAGGGTGGAACCTGGCAGGGAATTAGCATAGGGAGGATATCAAGGTCAAGTTCCGAAAGCAAGGCAACAGTTACCCAAAACGGGGGGCTAGGGCCCTACAGGTCCCCCTTTTATTAAAAAAAGAGCTTCTGACTTGGGTTGTGTGGGACGTCAGCAGGTCACCTTACCCGTCATGGAGACGCCTGTCCAGGCCACACAGGTGCTCTGTCTTAGGTTGGTGAGTACCCCCCTAGACATTACCCGTCTCTGAATACTCATTTTCATACAGGCTCAATCATGTGAGCTGCATCGTTAATTGCTGCCAAAGATCTCAAAGTGGCACTGGGCTTGCAATCTGTGTGTTCAATACAGAAATGACCAACAGAGGTCCTATCTCACCCATAGCCAGTAGGCTAAAGGCAACTGAGCCATTCCCTTCCTTAACGAGCCATACTGTACGTAGGAGTCCTTGTAAGATAGTATCCCAAAAGCAACTAGAACTTGAGTTTATAAATTTATAATTTTCAAAGCCAATCGAGATGTACATAACTACTGAATTAAATTTATCATGCCCAATAGAATGAAAGATTAACTGTGGTAGCTACTTTTGTTGCCAGGGTTTCCACTGTGCTAGCTGTAGTAAGCAATTATGAAATGGTAATCCCAGAAAGAGTAGCAGTGGTGGGCGCCATTGCTATAACAGCAACAGCGGCAGCAGCAATGTCAAATTCTCTTCTGGATTGTGTGGACATCCACTGGCATGGAACAGCTGTTTCTTATCACCTGTTCTTTCCTCCAGGCTTACTGTTTGCCATGAATTGAGCAGTTTGCACCATAAGGTCCCTGGGCACCAATAGTCTGCCTCACTCAGGCCCACAGCAATGGACTTAGCCTCCCATGGGCTGGATCCTTTGAAACTCTGAGCAAGATAAATCTTTCCTCCCTAAGTTCTTTTTGGAGATGTTTGTTATAATGATGGGAAATCTGATTAACACATTATGTTTTAATAGATTAGTGACAAGACACTTTTTTTTGGCAGCACTGGGGCTAGAACCTGGGGCTTTTGTGGAATATTAATTTAAGATGTGTTACATTTGTTTATGCTGTGGAACATTTGTTAATGATGCAGAGATGTGTTACATTCTTTTATGTTGCATTTGTTTAACTGTGTAAAGCTGTGTTACTTTGCCTGTCTAAAACACCAGATTGGTCTAATAAAGAGCTGAATGGCCAATAGCTAGGCAGGAGAGAGAAACAGGTGGGATGGTAGGCAGAGAGAAAAATAGGAGGAGAAATCTAGGGAAGGGAGCGAGCAGCGAGAAAAGGAGAAGGAGAGGAGGAAGCCAGGGGCCAGCTACTCAGCCACACAGCTAGCCACGGAGTAAGAAGGAAAGAAGGACATATAGAATAAAGAAAGGTAAAAAGCCCAGAGGCAAAATGTAGTTAAAGAGAAATGGAATAATTTAAGTTAGAAAAGCTGGCTAGAAACAAGCCAAGCTAAGGCTGGGCATTCATAAGTAAGAATAAGTCTCTGTGTATTTATCTGGGAGCAGGGTGGCAGGCCCCTAAAGAGTGAAAAAAGGAAAGAAAAAAAAAACCCAGCTACACAGGGCCTTGTGTTTGCTAGGTGAATACACCAAACCACACCTTCAGTCCTAGGAGAAATAATTCTAATTTTACCACTCATGCTTTTGGCTCAAACATAAGTAACAAGTCTGCAATATCTGTTATACTAGAATATATGTTCAAAACATTTTTACTTTGTGACCCTATATCATATGCCATAGTTCTGCAAAAAGTCCTATAAATTTAGATTGGGTTAAGCATTCTCTCTCTCTCTCCTCTTTCTCTGTCTCTCTCTGTGTGTGTCTATCTCTGTCTGTCTGTCTGTCTCTCTGAGACAGAGTCTTGCTGTGCAATCCAGCCAGTCTCAATTTTGTGATTATCCTGTCCAGTCTCACAAGTGCTGGAATTAAAGACACATTTAATTTCCACCGTGGTTTACTATGTTCTAATAAAATAGATACAGATTCCTAAGTAGAAAAACAGGTAACTTGCAAATGTCTCTTCTTAACAAACTTGTCTCCTTTCTATAATATGGGCATATCTGGAATTGATTCTTAATAATAATACATTATCAATTTATAAGAATAAATTGTGCTTGGGAGGCAGAGGCAGGCTGATCTCTGAGTTCAAGACCATCCTGGTCTACAAATGGAATCCCAGGACAGCAGGGATATACAGAGAAACTCTGTTTTGAAAAGCATTGTACAAACAAAAAAAGAATAAAATTTATTTTAGTCAACCTCCTTTCTTCAATAAACAACTGTAGTAAAGTTTTTTAGTTTACTCTTTTTCAAAAGTCAAGATTCTGAATTACTGGGTTCATTTAGGAAAATTTTACTTATCTAAAATTCCTAACCTTGTTTGTTGAGTATATGTTATTTTATGTATTTATTTTTGAGATAAGGTCTTAGTGTGTAGCCCCAGCATGGCTTTTTCCATTCTTGAGTACTGGGACTACAGGGCACGTGATGCCTACAACATCCCGCTTCTGTTTCCCCACTTTGGGGGGTATATATTATCTTTCTTTTGTGGGGAGGAGAGTCTGAGACAGATCTAGACATGCCTGACTTAGCCTGACTGAATTCTAGATCTTCCTGCTTCTGCCTTCCAAATGCTGGGATTCCAGGAATGTGCCACTACGGCCAGTTTCACAGTACCTATTTAAAAAGTTCAAATTAAGTCAAGTCCCCTGACACTTCAAACGATTACTTAAGAGCACTGGAATATATCCAATGAATCCAAGTTGACAACCATATATGAGCTAGGTGTAGTGATGTGTGCCTGTAATCCCAGTACTTGGGAAGATGAGGCAGGAGGATCATCTCAAATTTGAGCCCAGCCTGGGCTAAATAGTGTGTTCAAGGTGAGCTTGGATTATACAGCACCTTTAAAAGGTTAGGAGGCAATGGTACACATCTGTAAACCCAGCAATGGGGTGTGGTGGAGTGGAAAGAGTGGATTCCAGGTCACTGGCCAGTCAGTCTAGCCTAAGGTTGACCTTCAGGTTAAATGAAAGACCCCATTACCAAAAACCAAGGTAGAGAGTGATCAAGAAAGACATACACCTCTAACCACACACATGCATGCACACCCACATGCATAAATGTGCACACACATACATAAGCATGTACTTATAATGCACACAACCAAAATAACAAGAGCCTGTCTAAAGATAAAAAGTTTAAAAAAGGAGGGGGTGCTGGGGATATAGCCCCAGTGCCTGCAGAGGTATAGTAGAGTACCTACAAGTATGTGCTGGGTCCTGGGTTCAACCCCACTGTCCAGGAAAACAAGCAGAACCAATACATGATAGAGAAGAGCATATCTTGCTACAAAAGTTTGTTTGTGCATATTAAACAAAATCATCATCTAAGTAGCCCACCCCCCAGTAATTCTTTAAAATGTTTTCCAGAAAATGTAGACAATGAAGCTATGCACGGCTGCTCTCAGAACTCACTCCTTCAGGCTGTCTGACCGCCTCCGGTCTCTTCCCCAGGATGAACTTCGACTTCGAGATCTCCTCTGGCTGGGGCTCCTGGATCGCCTGTGGTCACTTGGAGAGCACAGGTGGCGTTCTTTGGACTTCATTTGACCTGGTGCTGGAATATGAAGAACAAGGCTTCTAATGGTTCACTACCTGAAAACCACAGTAGCTGCCACTCAGTCGGTATCACTTTCTGAAGAACTTTAAGTAAAACGCTACTGTTGCTGAGGCCCATTCTGTTAAGTAATCGAGAGCTAATGGTCATTTACACTTACTTTTGCGATCACCTTGTGCAAACTGTATTTCAATTTGCCGGCCACATACCCACTTCCTATTGAGGTTATAAAGGGCATCTTCAGCATCTCGAACATCTTCAAACATGATCAGCTGTTAAGGACACTTTGGACATCAGATGGTAAGTAAAAATATTTCTAGGGTATTATTTACATGTGAAATTAAGTTACAGGAAAACCAAGTTCTGGCTCCAACATAAATAACCAGAAAAGCTTTTGTATTTTATTATGAAAACAAATCCCCTCTTGTGATTTAGAAACATGAATAAAAAAATGGAACAGTAGATACAATTAGCAGCATAATTTGAAACGTGAGAAAAAAATTAATCTCAAATTAGTTGGCATTTTACAATAAACTGTTTAGAGCTTATCCCCCACCCCCTTTTCAGAGAAAGGATCCATCAGGGTTTTTCACTGAAAATATCAGTGTGCAGAAGCTTTTATTCTGTAAATAAAAGTACTCGATCACTAAAAGTCTAGTTATGAAATTTAGGAGAAATGACTCATAAACAAAACTGCAACAATAAAAGTAAGCTAACCCAAAGGACTACTTTGGTCCTTTGAGGATGGTGCCCACCTTTGAACCTACTACTTTGAACAGTCCCTTAGGTGTTACTACTGGGATGTAAGTATAAAATAACAGGAAAACAGTTAGGTCTCCGAGAAACCTGGGAAATGGCTGAGGTGCCTATTAACATATCAAAGTGGATGCTGGCCACCCTCTTTCAGCTTTGCAAGTGCCTGTTACAGAGTCATCCTGGCTGGCATACCCTACCCCCTACCCTAACCAGTCTGTCCCCTTCCTTCCTCTCCCCTCTCCTCTCCTCTCCTCTCCTCCCCTCCCTTCCCTCCCCTTCCCCTTCCCCAGCTTTTCTTCCCTCTACAAGACAACTATTTTGGATATATGCTCTCTTGGCCTCTTGGGTCCTAGTTCCTCTCTTGCTCCTCCTCGCATAGTCCAGTTCAGCCTGGGCCCTTCCAGATGCCTCTGGCTGTTTTCTCTCTCATGTCTACAATGAACCTTTTCCTCAACCATATATAGGAGCAGCCGTGTCCTCGTTTTTTCATTCAAAAACAATCTGTGACCATCTGGAATCACATATCCTGATTTGAAATGGTCCACTAAATTCCCTCCTCTAAAGCATATGATCCCAAGTCTTACTATAACGGACAATAGCTGTGTAAAATGGAAGTAGCTGTATTTCAGGAGGCTGCTTACTATCTCTCTCTCTCTCTCTCTCTCTCTCTCTCTCTCTCTCTCTCTCTCT
>CABHPQ010150052.1:18347-34367 GCA_902168405.1 Peromyscus aztecus
CTCTCTCTCTCTCTCTCTCTCTCTCTCTCTCTCTCTCTCTCTCTCTCAACAGAGTCTCATTTTGTAGCTCTGCCTGGCCTGAAGCTCTGTATATAGATCAGGCTGTCCTTGAACCAACAGAGATCCTTCTGCTTCCCAAACTCTAGGATTAAAGGTCTGAGCCACCATGCTGGGCCTTGTTACTAGTTTCTTAAAATAGCAAATAAACAAGGAAGCTCAAAAAATGCACAGGAAAGGAGACTGGCAATGACCTCAGGGACACTGGGTTTTGAACCTTTAGCTCTTTAGGACTTGCAAAGTGGACTTTTCAGAGATGTAGAACCAATAAAATCAGATTTAGCTTTGACTCCAGAACTCTGAATAAATGCAAGAAAGCTGGAAGTCTCAAAGACTATCTGTCTTTTGCTTGATAAAGGCCTCATTCTTCCAGGCTTTACACCCGTGTCCACTCTCCCTCTTTACTCTGCTCCAGCTTAGGTACCCTTTGTCATGCTAGGCTTATGGTTGAAGTCTAGCTAACAAGCTGGCCCAGACTCGGGGTATGGGGGCACTTGCCAGCTACTATGGACTGTTTTAGATTTTCTGAGATAAACACATTTAATTAGACAATGTTGATCTCATAACATACACTTCTAAATACATATATGTATAAGCACATGTATATTTGCATGCACACATAAAATAAAGGATATTGAACATAAGCGAATCCTCGGGGGCGGCGAGTGTAGAAGTCAAGTGGGATGTAAACATCTACTATGGGGCCGTATCGACCAAATTCTCGGCGTAAGTCTTCAGGCCTGGAGTGGTATAGGAATAAGGCAAAAAATATAAATAGCTGGAATAAACACTTTGCCTACAGAAATCCAATTGAAACTTTCAAAATAAAATGTATTGTTGGGCCAATGAGGGGGCTCAGCTCAATGGGTAAAGGCGTATGTAGCTAAGCCTAAAGACCTAAGTTCTAAAGACCTAAGTTCAAAGCCTTACACCCACATGGTGGAAAGAGAGAACAATCTCCTCTAGCTGAAAGTTTTCTTGTGTCCTGCCTGGCCAGCGGTCAGGACAAATCTCTCTCACTTGCCCGTCCAGCAGCCACTCAGATCCAAATACACACACACAGGCTAATATTATTTTTAAACTATGGCCATGACAGGCTTCTTGCTATCTAGCTCTTATATCTTAAATTAACCCATTTCTATTAATCTATAAGTTGCCACATGGCTGTGGCTTACCAGTCTGCTGGCATGTTGTTCCTTCGGTGGTGGATGGCATCTGCTTTTTCCTCTCCTTTCTCTTCCTGTCTATCTGTTTGGATATTCCACCTGCCTCTAAGCTGCCTTGACATAGGCCACACGGCTTTAGTTTTTAACCAGAGCAACATATTTTCACAGCATACAGAAAGACATTGCTCCATCAATCTCCTGCAAGTTGTCTTTTAATCTTCAAGCATGGAGAGAGAGGCTCACACACAAATAAAAGTTAAAAAAAAATTTTTTTTTAAAGTGTATTGTCTAAACTTCTGTATCTGAAACTGTCTCTTGTAACAATTATCTACATTTCTTTCTTTTGGGAGTGGGGGATGTGGAGGGGCCCCCAAACAGCTTGACCACACAGCTGCCATGACAGGCTTAAAGGCCCAGACACAGCTTCTGTGACAGGCTTACTGGCGGGCAACACCCAGACCCGGGAAAAGCCATAAGCTGACCCTACCCAGGGAAAATACCTGACATCCCAAACATTCCAACCATTAGATAAGGTAGCCAGATGTCCCTGAGCCTAGCACACACTTATTTTTGTTTTACAGATACCCCTAGACAAATGTCAGCCTATCAGGGTCCTGAACCCTGGAAGTCCCCTCACCCCAACCTCTGCTCTGATAAAAACCCTACCCTGCCTGGGCTCTGGGCTCTCTGCTCTCACCCCTGGAGCTTGAAGATAATAAAGGCTCTTTGCTTTTACATATGGGATTCAGGCTCCGTGGTGGTCTTTTGGGGGTCCCCGAGATTTGGGCATAACAGGAGAGCCAAGTCTTGCTATGTAGACCAGGCTGGCCTTGAACTCCTTCTGCCTCAGCCTCCAAGTGCTAGGATCACAGGTTGCACCATCGTGCCTAGTTTCGCCCAAGGTTTTAAAAGGGAAACAAAACAAAACCACTCTCAACCCTTTCTCTCTTGGAGACCCTAATCCAGGGAGTCTGGATTAGGGACCTGGGAGTCTGTATTTTTACAAACATTACTGGTGGTTATTAAACCCAGCACACCCACCTTTGAAAGTTACTTCCATCACAAGACTTGATGGTTTCATTTAAGAATATATTCACTTGTCTCACTATAACTTCATGTTTATTGGAATTTTGTATTCAGAAAGCAAGAATTAGAATCTAAAGCAGTCTCAGAATTATTTCTTGAACTTTAACAAGAAAATGTGTATTTTCCCATATACCCCAAAGCAAAATAACTACTTTATTCTTATATTTGATGGTGTTTTGAGCCTCCTGTATGCCTTCTACCATTCTAGGCACAGGGCTTACTAAAAAAACGATAGCAGAGAGAGAGAGAGAGAGAGAGAAACAGCCAGGACATCTGGAAGAGTCCAGAACAGAGAGAGACAGAAGTAGACTGGACCTGGCCAGGGCTGTCTGCGAGGGAGAGGGATGACCAGCAGGGGACAGAGAATAGAGAAAACAGTGAGAGAAGCAGGAGCAGACTACAGAGAGAACAGAGCGAGAACAGCACAATTATAAGGAGAATGAGTAGCTTTGGGGGAGGGAATCTTAGCTGGAGGGAATTTGCAGGTGGGCAATCCTCCTGTAGTCCAGGCTGAGCTCATTTCTGGATATTTGGAATGCTTTTTGGAGTCTGGAGAACTGGAGTTTCCTTTGACAATAGCATCATGTCTTTGTGGGGCTACCATTTAACCGGAGGTACAACTTGTCTAGCAGTGCTGGCTGACAGTTACATGCACAAGCTGTTCATCTGAAGGTCATTTGATTCTCACAACTCTGTGGTTGTTTACAGACAGGTTAAGCTGTCTATAACGTCACTGAGCTAGCCAATGATGGAGACGGAATCATACGCTAGTCTGTTATTAATCACACGGCCTCGGGGAGCTCACAGGGACTCGGCCTTAAGCTTCTAGTTCAAAGCACGGCTCTGAAGAAAGAAGAGTGCTTCGGAAACAACGCAGAGCGGGGAGACTCCAAGGTGACTGCGCAGGTCCTGGCTGCAGCAAATGGAAGGAAGTTGTTGTCAGTGACAAAAGTTAGTAAAGAGCTTGATGAAAGAAAGGGGAGAGAGAGAGCTTCCTGGTGCAGAGCTGCGGAAGGAGACATGATGTGTTCACAAAGCCTGTGGGCATGCAAGTGAGATTAACTAACTCCTCTCCAGACTAGATAATAATGTCTGATTTTTTAATTACATTTGAAAATTTTAGTTTCATATTAACGTCTGTTTGTGTGTAGGATGTGAGTCCATGAGTCTGGGCAGGTACCTGCCATGCATGCGGAGGTCAGAGACAACTTTTAAGAGTTAAATCTCCTCTTTCACAGTAGGATCTGGGGATCTGGGGTTGTCAGGATTGCACATGGAGTGCCTTTTCCTGATAAGCCATCTTGATGGCCCAATATATCAGTAACTAAGGCTGGAGGTGAGGATCTAGGAACTAGTACATAAAGATTCAGTTAACATTGACTAGGCATCCACTATATGCCCAGGCAGTGGCTAGTTTATGATATACTTTATTTAATGTTGCTTGACTGCCTTCTTAAATAGTCTTTTAGTTGGCAGTGGTTTTTTTTTCCTTTCCCCTTTTCATTCAATAAATCAGAAGGCATGGGTCTTCTGAAAAAACTGGCTTTGGTCCACTTGAATGTCAGTCATCCTACCCACAGCACTGACTAGGAACCACGCAGATCCCCACCATGAAACCCAGTATGGCCTCGAGACTGAGAACCAAGCATCATTTAACTGGTCCACAACAAGTTGAGGTAACAGCAAGCAAAGATCCAAACACCTACTCAACAGGAGTGAGACCAGAAATCCACACCAAGAAGCACCACAAACAATCTTAATCCTGATGCCTCCATCCCATTGCAAAAACACAAACACCATGAACAACCATGACAGCAAGTCTCCTTCAGAAACCAGCACCCCCACTGTAATATTCCCTGAGACAAGCAACTTAGGTGATGCACAAGATTAAGACTTCAAAATAGCAATTATAAATATGTTCAAGGAACTCAAAGGATATGTATAAATCCCTGAAGACCATGAAAAAACAGTTGAATGAAAAGATGAGCACAATTCAAGATATGAAAATAGAAGTTAAAAAAGAGAGAGGATCTTTGAAGAAAAGCCAAAGGGAAATGATTTTTAAAAAATTCAGGAAGCCAAACAAAGATCTCAGAGGAAAATATCCCCAAGAGATTGGATCAGAAGAGAGAGAACATCAAATCTTGAAGACAAGGTAAAAGAAATGGATCACTCAATCAAGAAAATGCTAAATCTAAAACAAAACAACTAAGAGCAAACCCTGTCTTGAAAAACCAAAAAACCAAAACCAAAACAAAACAACTAAGAACAGAACATCCAGCAAATCTGGCACACTATGAAAAGATCAAACCTACAAATCATAGGTATAGAAGATGGAGGGAAAAACCAGGTCAAAGGCACAGAAAATATTTTCAATGAAATCATAGATGAAACTCTCCACAATCTAAAGAAGGAGTTGCCTATCAAGGTACAAGAAGTATACATAACACCAAATAGACAAGAAACTCCCCACAACATATGATAACCCAAACACTAAATGTACAGGACTTAAACAAACAAACAAACAAAAAAGAGTATTAAAAAGCTGCAAGAGAGAAAGATCAAATCACACATAAAGACAGGTCCATCAGAATTACAGTAATTTTTTAAGATTTACTTTTATTTTCTGTGTAGAAGTGTTTTACATACATGTATGTGGGTGTATTGCTTGTGTGACTGGTGCTCAGTGAAACCAGAAAAGGGCATCAGATCCCTGGAAACTGGAGTTACAGATGGTTGTGAGCCATCACATGGTGCTGGGAATCAAACTCAGGTCACCTGGAACAGTAGCCAGTGTTCTTAACTGCTGAGGCATCTCTCTAGCCACCAACACACTGACTAGTCAATGGAGACCACCAAACCAAGAAAGCCCTGGACTGATGTTCTACAAGTTCTGAAAGACCAGAGATGCCAACCCAGCCTGCTATACTCAGCAAAACTATGAGTTGTAATTAAAGGAGAAATAAAATATTTCATGATAAAAGCAGATTTAAAGCATTTAATTTACATCCACTAAACCAGCTCTGCAGAGGATAATAGAGGGAGTACCTTGGTCTGAAAGGAAGACTAAACACACCCAAGAAGGCACAAGGTCTCAGAAGTCTCAGAAAACAACACCATGGTAACAAAACAAGAACTAATAAACACTTGTAGGCAGAGTTTTTGTCGGGACCACCAGCTCCAAAATGAATGCACAGAGACTTATTATTAATTATAAATGCTTGGCCAATAGCTCAGGCTTGTTACTAGCTAACTCTTACCACTTAAATTAACCCATTTATATTAATCTACATTCTGCCACATGGCATTATCTCTCTTTCATCTCGCACCTCCTGTTTCCTCCTGTTCTGGCTGGCAACTCCTCTGACTTTGCCTTTCTTCTTCCCAGTGTCCTTAGTCTGGTTCTCCCACCTAACTATATCCTGTCCAGCTATTGGCCAGTGACTTCTTTATTAAACCAATCACAGTGACATATATTTCCACAGTGTAAAGGAATAGTCCACAAACACTGTTCAACAACTATCAGTATTAATGGTCTCAATTTCCCAATAAAAGGGTACAGACTAACATGATCCATCTTTGTGCTGCCTCCAAGAAACACACCATCTAGAGGAGATACCATCTTGGGGTAAAAGGACAGAAAACAGAATTCCCAAGCAAATGGAACCAAGAAGCAAGTGTATATATTCTAATATCTGATAAAACAGACTTCAAACCAAAACTCATCAGAAGAAATAAGGAGGAGTATTCCATATTCACTTAAAGAAAAATCTACCAACAGGATATTCCAATCTGAAATATGTATGTATCAAACACAGGGCAACTAGTTTCATAAATTAGCTCTAAAATTACATATTGACTCTCACACAGTGATAGTGGGTAACTTCAATACCCAACTGTCATCAGTAGGCCACCCAGACAAAAACTAAATGGAGACACTGGAGTTAAATGATAACATAAAGCAGACAGACCTCACATATCTACAGCTCGTTCACCCAAACACTAAAGAACAGCAGCTCATTGAACTTTCTCCAAAACTGACCACATATTAAGATACGAAGCCAGTCTCAACAGATTAGGGAAACTGAAATAACATCCTGCAGCCTATATGACCACGAAAGAATGTATGTTGATATGTATATCAACAGCAATAGAAAAGGCAGAAAGTACACAAACTCGTGGACACTAAACAGCATACTATTTAATGAAAATTGGGCCAAGGGGGAAATCATGGAAACTGAAAACTTCCTAGAATTAAGTGAAAAAAAAGACAGAACATCTATGGAACATAATGAAGGTAGTCCTAAGAGGAAAAGCTTAACACTAAGTGCCTTTATCAAAAAGCTTGAGCACTCTCATAGTAACAACTTAACGGTAAACTTGGAAGCCTAAAAAGAACAAAAACAAATGACACTCAAAGTCAAAGCATTTCCACTAAAATCAGGACCAAGATAAGCATGTCTGCTCTCTCCATTCCTGTTCCAAACAGTACTCGGAGTCTTAACCAAAGCAATAAGACCGGTGAAGTTAAAGGGGGCACAAGTAGGAAAGGAAGACGTCAAAACAGCCTTATTTGCAGATAATATGACTTTATACATAAATGACTAAATAACCCACAGGAAGCTTCTACAGCTGACAAATGCATCTAGTAAAGTAGCAGGATACAAACTGATGCACAAAAAATTATCAGCTTTCTTACCTACAAACAACAAACACATTGAGAGAGGAATAGGGAAACAGTACCATTCACAATGGCCTCAAAAAACATCTGGGAGGACCAGAGAGATGCTTAGTGGTTAAGAGCACTTTTTCTTGCAGAGGACCTGGGTTCTATTCCAAGGACCCACATGGCAGCTCACATATGTCCATAACTACAGTTCCAGGGGATCTGACACTCTCTTTGATCTCCTTGGGTACCAGGCATGTAATGTACATGATGCACAGACATACATGCAGACAAAACACTTGTACACATAAAATAAATCTTTTTTAAAAAACCTTGGGATAAATCAGGTGGTAGTGGTGCATTCCTTTAATCCCAGCATTCAGGAGGCAAGGCAGGCAGATCTCTGAGTTTGAGATCAGCTTGGTCTATAGAGTGAGTTCTAGGACAGCCAGAGCTACACAGAGAAACCCTATCTTGAAAAAAAATCTTGGAATAAATCTAAGGAAGCAAAAGACTATATAATCAAAACTTTAAGAAATTGCAGAAAGAAATGAAAAAGATACCAGAAGAAAAGACCTTCCATGCTTATGGATTGGTAAATTAATAT
The DNA here is from genome assembly GCA_902168405.1 of Peromyscus aztecus. Taxonomy (NCBI): domain Eukaryota; kingdom Metazoa; phylum Chordata; class Mammalia; order Rodentia; family Cricetidae; genus Peromyscus; species Peromyscus aztecus. The sequence continues at coordinate 25,930 of CABHPQ010150052.1, forward strand.
CGTGAAATGGTCATCCTATCAAAAGCCATCTACAGATTCAACACAATCTCCAGCACAATTCCTCACAGAAATTGAAAAGAAAAATCAAACTTTATATGGAAACATGCAAAAACTAGAATGTTTTTTAAACTTTTTAAATTATTGTTTTATGTGTATGAGTGTTCTGTCTGCATGTTGTCTGTGTACCACGTGCATTCCTGGTGGCAGCAGAGGCCAGAAGAGGTCATAGGACACCCTAGAACTTCAGATACAGAGGTTTGTGAGCAGCCATGTGGGTGATAGGAATTGAACCTGGGTCTTCTGGAAGAGCAACTATAATCTTAAATGCTGATCCATCTCTTTAGATCCCTAAAACAACCTTTAACAATCAAAGAACTCCTGAAGGTATCACCATTCCTGATGTTAACTTTTACTGCAGAGCTATAGTAATAAAAATAGCATGGTACTGGCATAAAAGCAGACATGCTGATTAATGGAATAGAATTGAGGACCCAGATGTTAAGTCCACACACCTACAAACACCTGATTTTGACAAAGAGGCCAAAAATACACACTGGACAAAAGACAGCATCTTCAACAAACGGTGTTGGTCAAGCTGGATTTACTGCGAGTGGAAGTATGAAACTAGATCCGTTTCTCTCACCCTGAGCAAAACTCAAAATGGATCAAGGGTCTCCATACAACACCTGAGACCCTGAATCTGATAGAGGAGAAAGTTGAAATATGGTTGATCCTTTCTGAACAGGTTCCTGATAGCAGGCATTAAGACCAACAATTGACAAATGGGACCTCATTACACAAAACAGCTTCTGTACAGCAAAGGACACCATTTTTACGGTGAAGAGGTAGCCTACAAAATGCGAAAAAGACTTACCAACTATAAATATAACAGAGGGTTAATATCTATAATATACAAAGGACTAAAACGACCCTAAATGTCAAGAAAACAAGCCAATTACAAAATGGTGTACAGAACTAAACAGATTAGTCAAAAGATGAAACACGGATGGCTGAGAAACAGTTTAAGGAATGTTCAACATCCTTAGCCATCAGGAAAATGCAAATTTAAAATAGCCTTGAGATTTCATATTACACCAGTCAGAATGGCCAAGCTTAAAGAAAAATGTCATTAGATGCTAAGATGCTAGTGAAGATTCAAAGAAAGAGGAACTTTTAGTCACTGCTGATTGGAATGCAAACTGGTGCAGCCACTAAAGAGATCAGCGTGATTCCTCTGGAAGCCGAGAATTGATCTATTTCAAGATCTAGCTATACCACTCTGGGGCATACACCCAAAGGACTCTACATCTTCCTATGGAGATACTTGTGTATCCATGTTCAATGCTGCTCTATTCACAACAGCCAGGAAATGCAAAGAGCCTAGATATCCATCAACTGATGAATGGATAATCAGTATTAATTAGCTGTTAAGAAAAACTAAATCAGAAGCTTCCTAACACACACACACACACACACACACACACGTGTGAAGGAGATCTAAATGAAATTGCCAAATAATGGGGGAAGCTTTTAGTACCAGGAATGAGTTACATCTAAGTGAGTTGTTAGCCAAAGGGATCTCAAGGGAATCTCCAAACAATCCTGGCAGTTGCCAAGACTACAGGTTGCTCTCCACAAACTGACAGCAAAGCCCCATTGCTGAAGACAACACTTACACAACTCAGTGAACATGGAGAAGCTGAGCTGGTGCCTGCCTACATAGAGCCTGTGTGCTAGTGTCTTTGGTACAGGATGGTACTCTGCACACTACCAAAAAAGAAATGTAAACACCAAGTCAGCCAAAAACTGTCTAATCTACAATGGTGTCCTGCCTACAAGAGATGCTAGTGCAATGGTGATACAAAGCTTGTGGGAGTAACCAACTAATATCTGATTTAACTCAAGGCCCACGCTACAAGATGGAACCCATACCTGACACTACTTGGGTGACCCAGAACCTGAGACTAGATAGCCTAGGGACCTAGAGTAAAATCAAATACCACTCTTGTAAAAACAAACAAAAAAGTTGCAATTAAATGACTCCTAATGACATTCTGCTATACTCATAGACCATGCCTTGCTCAGCCATCATCAGAGAAGCTTCTTCTTGCAGCAGATGGGAACAAATACAGAGACCCACAGCCAGACATAATGCAGAAAGTGAGAGACCTTAGAACACTCAGCCCTAAACCAGATGTCTCCATCAAATCCCTCCCCTCAGGACTCACAGGACCCATTGGAGGAGAAAGTGTAAAGAGTGTATGAGCCAGAGGGGGATAGAGAACACCAGGAAAACAAGTCCTTCTAAATCAACATGACCCATGCACACAAGAATTCAGAGAATGCACAGGGCCTGCACTGGTCTGCAGCAGTTGGGTCGTAGGGCTGAAAGGAGAAGGGACATGTGCCCCCACCCCTAACCCAGAAGTGGTCTATAATTGATAACCACTTGCAAATGAAAATTCAGTTTCCTCCAAAGGAGTCTCACTGGGGAAAAACTACAATCATTGGTAGGCTGTATGCCCAGCAGAAGATGCCAACAGAAAATGAACTCACCAGCATCTCTGGAGGCTCCTTGTCTCATAATGTCATGTCACGGCTCTTCATTTAAAAAATAATTATTATTTTTATTTTATTTGTATATTTTCCCTCTCTTTTACCCTACAGGTCCTTTGCATGGACCTGGAAGCCATCTTCCAGTTTAGTGTTTTTATGGGATTCCTGAATGTGAGGAAGAGGGTCTCTGTTCCTTTTGTCTTCTCTTGGGCTCTTTTCCTTCTGTTTGTTTTGTCCAGTTCCAATGTGTTAGTTTTTGTTTTATTTTATATTTTTATTATAATCCCATAGGAAGGGGATCTGGATGGGAGGGGAGGTAGGGAAAAGTCAGGAAGAATAGAGAGAAAGGAAAACATAATCAGGATATATTGTGAGAAAAAAATCTATTTTCAAAAAAATCTATTTTCAGTAATAGGGGGAAAAAGGAAAAAAATGAAATCATGAAATTTTCCCATAAACAAATGGAACTGGAAACAATCATTCTGAAGAGGTAACCCAGACCCAGAAAGCAAACATCAGATATTTTCTCTCATATATGGATATTAGCTTTGAATCTTTAGATATGTGTGCTTCACTTGGAATACCCACAGAGTTTATGTAATCAGTAAGGGGCTATGGGGAGGAGGGGAATTTTAAGGGAGGGGAAATAGAATGCCATTTTATAAAGGGATAAAAGGGAAAAACAGAACAGGAAGGATTGAATGGGGAAGGACGAGGGGCAGGGTGCTGGAGGGAATACAGGAAGGGATAATTAACTCTAACGGCCTTCTGAAAAAGTCATATGGAAACCTACTACAGTTAGAAGTTGCCTAAAATATATACATATATAAAAGGCATTTAAATGGATTTATCCTATAATGGGGGAGGGAGATATGCCAACTAGATACCATACACTACCAAATAAAACTGTCAGTACCAAGAACAGGTTACCTCTTTTTTAGTTACTGGCCAATGGAATCTCAACACACACATACCCCCACACACACAAAGCATTATAGACCACTGCCAATGCTATTAGTTACCCTCCAGAACCAACCTGCAGGCAAGGTATGCCCATAGGTACAATCGTGGCAAAAATGTTATGGGTGTAACCAACTATGTTTTTATAAGTTGGATATAAGGTCTAATGGTGGTTTAATGAGAATGTCCCCTACAGGCTTGTATATTTGAACATTTAGTTCCAGATGGTGGACTGTTTAGTAAGGACTAGGAGGTGTGGCCTTGTTGGAGGAGGTGTGTCCCTGGGCGTAGGTTATGAAGTTTCCAAAGCCCACACCAGGCCCAGTCTCTCTCCTGCTGCTTAAGGATGAGGATGTAAGCCCTCAGCTACTGCTTCAGCACCATGCCTGCCTGCCTGCCTGCTGCCACATCCCCCACCATGATGATTATGGACTAAACCTCTGAAACTGTAAGCAAGCTCCCATTTAAATGCTTTCTTTTATGAGATGTGTTGGTCATGGTTTCTCTTCACAGAAATAGGACAGTAACCAAGATAGGCCTGCTCCATGAGATGGAACCCTGGGCTTGCTGATCAGACAGTCTAGCTGGACTAGTGAGCTCTGGGTTCAGTGAGAGATCCTGTCTCAGAAAAATAAGGTAGAGAGAAGTAGAGGATGACACCTGACCCCCAACCCCACATATACACACACTTTTAAAACACATGAAAAAAGAAAAGAAAATCAGCCAAATAAATTTCTTTATAATCTCATTTTATTTTTCTTCTCTTCCTCCTTTTTTGTTTCATTTTTGTTTTTTTGTTTTTTGGGTTTTTTTTTTTGAGACAAGATCTTTAAAGGTGTGGTATCATGGGCCTGTAAGAACAACCAGGAATATATAATAAGACCCTGCCTTCCTCTCACCCTCTTCAACACCAAAAAAACAAGAAACAAAAAACAAAAGACAAGGCCTCATGTAGCCCAAGCTGGCTTTGAACTCCTGATCCTACTGTTTCCCAAGTGCTGGGATGTACCACCGCTCTGCTTCCAGTGTCATTATATACTTATATATATAAAATGCTAATATATTTAATATACTATTAAATATATATTTAAAATTCAGTTTCCACATAGTTTAAATCCTATTGTATATATAATTATTTTCTTCATCAGTATACTGATATTTCAAAGCTAACAAAAGTGTCAAGGCAACATATTGTTAACTTAGACAAACTTTGTACAAAAAAATTGTTAATACAGGTTATCTATAATGGCTCTGCCAGAACACTGTTCATCTGTTGTGCATTTTTAGGCAAGCGACTTAACCTCATAAACCTCAGTTTCTTCTCTGTACATGGTGTTAATAAATGACATACAGACTCTAAACTGGGTAAAGTGCCGCAGGGTGTCATTCCAGCACTCAGGAAGGGCAGAAGGATCAGGAGTGCATTATCTTCCTTCTACACAGAGTGTTGTGGGCAGGCCCGGGCTCCATGACTCCTTTTCCAAAAACAAGCAAACAAACTCACACCATACAGTCTTAGGGGGCTGCAGCAGATGGATTACCGTGAATTTAGGTACAGCCTAGACCTCATAGTGAAACTATATCTCTAAAAACTGAAATAAAAGTTAAGCATACAGTGTACTGGCTTGTTTTATGTCAACTTGACGTAAGCCAGAGTCTTAAGAGAGGAGGGAGCCTCAATTTAGAAAATGCCTCCATAAGATGGGGCTGTGCGAAGGCTGTAAGGCATTTTCTTAATTAGTGATTGATGTGGGAAAGGCCCATTCCATTGTGGGTGGTGCCATCCCTGGGCTGGTGGTCCTGGGTTCTATGAGAAAGAAGGCTAAGGGAACCCTGTGGAGCAAGCCAGTACGCTGCAATCCCCCATGGCCTCTGCATCAGCTCCTGTCTTCAGGTTCCTGCCCTGACTTCCTTTGATGATGAGCTGTGTGATGTGGAAGCATAAACTGAATAAACCCTTTCCTCCCCAAGTTGCTTTGGTCATGGTGTTTTATCACAGCAATGGTAATCCTAATTCAGACATACAGGATGGTGAAAACTAAATAAGATAATATATATGAAGTTTTAAAAAATTACATTTGTTGCATGTGTGTGTGTCGGGCACACATGTCACAATGTTCATGTGGAGGTCAGAGGACAGCATGAAGGAGTCAGCTCTCCGCCTGCCTTGTTTGCCCTGGGGACTGAACTCAGGTTGTCAGGCTTGGCCATGAGTGTTTTAACCTGCTGAGCCATCTCTCTGGCTTATTCAAAGTTTTTCACATAGCACCTGTCACATAGTGAATATTTAACAAATACTAGAAACTACTATTCTCTTGATACAAAATAATCTCAGTTTTGATTACCTCCCCAGGGGCAGGCTAAAAAGTGATGAAAGAACAGAAAATAGAATTAGTAACTCTCAACTATCAGTCTCAGCACAGGGTGGAGGGTTCGCTGGATCCAAGGTTAGTAGTTAGATGAAGACATGTTTTTATTTGTTTGTTTTACTTTATGGTGCTGGGGACAGAACCCAAGACCTCATGCATATAAGACAAGCAGTCTACTGCTGAGCTACACCCCAGCCCAGATGTGCTTTATTTAGTATGCATAATGTTTGAACATTATAGAAATATAAAATAGCCAGTATTTCATAGCTTCTAAATCTACAAAAATGAGAATTCACATTATTCAACTGAATACATCTTTCTTTAGTTATCGTGTGTGTGTGTGTGTGTGTGTGTGTGTGTGTGTGTGTGTGTGTGTCTTATGTGAGGTTGGAGGTCATGAGGGGGTTATTCTCTTCTTCTGCCATGTGGGTCCCAGGGATAGAACTCAGATGCTCAGGCTTGGAGGCAGGCAACTTTACTCACAGAGCCATCTTGCTGGCCCCTTATACAACTTAATAAAGCTAACGTTTTAAAACTTTTTTTTTTTTCAGAGCTGAGGACCAAACCCAGGGCCTTGCGCTTGCTAGGCAAGCGCTCTACCACTGAGCTAAATCCCCAACCCCACATTTTAAAACTTACAAATATACACACTATATATTGTATATATAAATATATACAAATATACACAAAAATCCAGGTTTCTGACTTCTCTTGAAAGTAAGATGAGGCCAATTGGGGGTAGTAGTGGCACATGCCTGTAAGCACAGTTCTGGGAGAGGTCGGAGCAGAAAGAGGGAAAGCCAAGTCCTGATTGGGATACAAAAATGAGTTGAATTGATGTCCCTGTAACTATAGCTTAGTAGGGGAGCCCAGCGTGCATAAAGCCCCCGGTTTGCTTCTCCAGAACTGAAAAGAAAAAGTGGCAACACGACTTCCCTATTAGATGGTGCGTGCCCATTTGCTGCAGTCCACGCCCTTCTGCTCTGCCTTTAAGCTGACCGCTTCACCCACCTGTATTACTCCGCCTAGCTCTTGCGGCCATTAGGATTGGAAAGCCCCGGGGTTTCTTTTGTAAACATGCCATGAAGACCTGGTGCTTATTGTTCAAGTTGTCTAAGTGTGAAGTTTTTTTTAAGCCTACCCAATATTAAATTTTCTTTATGTAATAATGTATTGATAAACAGATTAAGAGAACTATAAAACACAGGCATCTTAAAATTCTATTAATTCACAGTCTACAGTTGTAGCATATATATATACATACATATATATATGTATATATATATAGTGATCAAATTTGAAGTACTTAATATCCCTAAAAGTAAATTACCAGCGTAGTGGTGGCACACACCCGTGATCCTAGTACTTGAGAGGGAGGAAATAGGGATCAGAAGTTCAAGGTCATCTTAACCGATGCAGGGAATTTGAGGCCAGCCTGGACTAGGCGCAGACCTTCTCTCAACAAAACAAAACTTAAATCATGATTGCTCCAGATAACTAACAAGTGAAGAGCTGTATAGATTTGTGCCTATTGGGGTCCAGGCAACTCCTTGAACTTCAATTTTTCCTTAAGTGGACAAGACTGCAGAACTAGAAAGAGGGTTAAGGAATTCCGGTGAAATTCAGGCGTCTACTAATGTCACCCTCCCGTTCCCTCTGGCTCCCATTAAGGGAAGAAGTGCTGTATGAAAAGGGGCATTTCTTAAGCTCTACGCTTGGCATCATCTAGACAGAATTTTCAGAGGGCTGGAGGGGATAAAGACTCCCAGCACTGAAACAGACTACTTAACCATGCTGAAGGCTAAGACTGTTTCCAGCACTCAAAAACATATACATCGAATTGACCAGTCGTTTGTGTATATATATATATATATATATTTATTTATTTATTGGGTTTTTTGTTTTGTTTTGTTTTCTTGTTTGTTTGTTTTGGAGACAGGATTTCTCTGTGTAACAGCTTTGGCTGTCCTGGAACTCGCTTTATAGACCAGCCTGGCCTCCTATATTAAATTTGGGCCGTAAGCACTGTCTGAACAGCGCAGAGGAAACTGCAAGGCCTAAGGTGCGCATCCTGAGATGAGACAGCCCCAGTTCCTCCGGAAGGTTAGTGGGCGGCGTCTGCTGGACGCAGTGACAACAAGGCCCGGACCAACACTGCCACCACAGCCAGCGCCTCGACATCCTGACATCAGGACAGCACCTAGTCAGCATCCCAACACCCCGACAGCCCGGAGTCCGGTGTCCCGACACCGGTCCAGCACTCCAACACCCGGCCAGCACCCCAACACCCGACTGGTACCCCGACACCCGGCTGGCACTCTGACAGCCTGCAACTCAGCACCGGGGTACTGGGCCAGCATCCGACAGCCAGACAGCCCACCGCCCAGCCCGCACCCAGACACCCCGCCGCCCCGGCCCGTACTCGCGCGGGGTCCCGTCTTGGTTCACCTGGTGGCGTCGGCGACGTTCCTGACGAACAGGGAGGTGTTGGGGGGCCTGGTGTAGCGAGACATGCCGCTCGCGGCCCCGCTCCCAGCCGCCCGCCGCGCCCCC
>CABHPQ010150053.1:0-15931 GCA_902168405.1 Peromyscus aztecus
GAAACACATACATCACATATATGGCCTCAAATTGTACACCTACAGACACCTACATATGCTCAAGTACAAACACAGAAAATCACATACACACACACACACACACACACACACACACACACACACACATGCAAACACATACACATGAATATTTTTAAAGTAGTTAGATGCAACTCCTAGTCTGTCTTCTCTTGGACAAGGATTGAATAGCAAGAATATGTTCAATATCGCAAATAAATCACAATATAAGTGATTAACTTTACAATTAAAATGAAATTATTCACAAACTAGAATGTGCAAGAGAAGGTCCTGGTCAAAGTGCTTAATAATGAGGAAGACAGAGTAATAAAATACGAAAATATTTAATAGTGATAAAATGTGTAAACATATATCACATGAAACTTCAATGTCCAAATATCAATAACGATAAAGACAGGGGCACAAAAAAAGTCCAGGAAAAAGAAAGAGAGAATATACCCAGGATGCCATATATATCGTATGAAATGATAAAAAAATGCCCTTCGAAGCAAACAGTAAACTCACTAAGTAGAGAGATGTCTTAATTTGCTTTCTATTACTCTGACAAGCACTGTGGATACACAAACTTGGGAAAGAATTGGTTTGCTTCATCTTACAGCTTATAATCCATTGCAAAGTAAAATCAGGACAGTTAATCAAGGTAGGAACCTAGAGGCAGAAACCAAAGAAGTAATAAAGGAACACCACTTAGAGGGTTGTAGCCTATGAATCTTTCAACCTGCTTTGTTATAAAACCTAAGGCCACCTGCCGACAGTAGGCACCACCCCTAATGGGCTGAGTCCTTATAGATAAATCATTAATCATTAAAATGGAACACATAATTGCCTGCAGGCAATCTGAGGGAAGCATTTTCAAAACTGAGTTTGCCTCTTCCTAGATGATCAGAACTTCTGTCAAACCAAAACAACAACAACAAAAAATCACAATAAACTTGGCAGTAGAAGGAACATGAAAATCAAGTGGATTACAAGGGAGGAAAGAGGAAGACAACAGAGGGATGGTAAAACATTTGAAAGTTCAACAATGGTAAGTCAAGTGACAGTATAACATACTAGGGCTTCATATCAGTGTATAGAAGAATGCATTTCAACCTGAAAGTGATATGCCTATTTTTGTCATAAAGATGACATTTTTCTCAAAGTTAAAATGTGAATTTTTTTCAAGGTCATGTAACACAGATCAATGGAAGATTAAAGGTTTTGCAGAAAAATATTGAGTCTTATATCAGGGATACATGTGAGCAAATCTGCAATCTCAAAACAGTGGAAGCTGAAGTGCATGATACTTGGATTATTGTAGCTAGAGTTTTCCTGCCTGGCCCACGGTCAGGATAAATCTCTTTCACCTGCCAGTCCCACAGGCACTCAGACCCAACCAAGTAAACACAGAGACTTATATTGCTTACAAACTGTATGGCCGTGGCAGGTTTCTTGCTAACTGTCCTTATATCTTATATCAATCCATTTCTATAAATCCATACCTTGCCACATGGCTCGTGGCTTACCGGCATCTTTACAAGCTGCTTGTCCTGGTGGCAGCTGGCAGAGACTCCCTCTGCCTTCCTGTTCTTTTTATTCTCTCTGTTAGTCCCGCCTACACTTCCTGCCTAGCCACAGGCCAATCAGTGTTTTATTAGCAACACATTTGCCATACAGAACATCCCACAGCAGATTATAGTACATTTTTTCCTGCAATCCAAACTGAAATAAAAGGTATTTCAAAAACATAGCAGGCAGAAGACATTCCTTAATTTAGAAATATTTTAATAAAGAGACAAAAGCAGTATATTCTGAGATTGTCCTCTAGTACAGCTCTGTATTCTTTTTATTTATTTCTTTATTTTTATTTTTCATTTTTTTAATTGTAATAATTTTATTATTCATCATCACAATCATCAATACAGAACCAAGAGGAGACAAATTTTACAAGGTGATTTTTTTTCTTATAAGAAGAATTTCTACCCTGCTGTAATATGAATCTTTTTTTGTTTGTTTTTCATTTTTTTGTATTAACAAATTTTCTACTAACTCTACATGCTATCCACAGACCCCCCCTCCTCCCTCCTCCCACATCCCCCAAATCGAGGTCTCCCACGGGGAGTCAGCAAAGCCCAGCACACTGATCCTAGACAGGTCCAAGCCCCTTTGCACTGAACCAAAGCTGTGCAAGGTGTCACACCACAGGCACCGGAATCTAGAAGCCTACCCATAGACCAGGGACAGATCCCGATCTCCCTGCCTGGGTGCCCCCCAAACAGTTCGAGCCAAACAACCGTCTTCCATATCCAGAGGACCTAGTCCAGTCCCATGGGGGCTCCACAGTCACCAGTCCACAGTTCATGGTCTTCCGCTAGTGTGGCTAGTCATCTCTGCACATCCTCCCATCATGATCTCGACGTCCCTTGCTTGCAGCATCTCTCCTATCTCTCATCAATTGGATTCCCAGAGATCAGCCTGGTGCCTGACCATGATGGATCCATGTATCTGCCTCCATCAGTCACTGGACAAAGGCTCTATGATGACAGTTAGGTTATTTGCTAGGCTGGTCACCAGAGTAGACCGGTCCAGGCACCCACTGGACCACTTCCAGCAGACCAACGTGGACTCAACCTTGTGGATTCCTGAGAGCGTCCCCAGCACCCTGCCTCTTCCTATTCCCATGATGTCCTTATCTATCATGGTATCTTCCTCCCTGCCCTCCTATTCTGTCCCTGTTCCAGCTTGACCCTTCCATTTCCCTATGTACTCATCCCCCACTCCTCACCCTCTGCCATCCCCCCCAGTCCACTCATGTAGATCTCATTCACTTCTCCTTCACAGGATCATCCATGTGTCCCTCTTAGGGTCTTTTCCTGTAAGCTAGCCTCTCTGGAGTTGTGGGTTGCAGTCTGGCCATCCCTTCCCTCCCATTTAGTATCCACTTATGAGTGAGTACATACTATATTTGTCCTCTGAGTCTGGGTTACCTCACTCAAGATGATATTTTCTAGATCCATCCATTTGCCTGCAAATTTCATATCATTTTTTTTTACTGCTGAGTAGTACTCCATTGTCTATATGTGCCATATTTTCTTTATCCATTCTTCAGTTGAGGGACATCTAGGTTGTTTCCAGGTTCTTGCTATTATGAATAATGCTGATATGAACATAGTTGAGCATGTGTCCTTGTGGTAAGATTGAGCATTCCATTGGTATATGCCCAAGAGTGGTATTACTGGGTCTTGAGGAAGACTTATTCCCAATTTTCTGAGAAACCGCCATATTGATTTCCAGAATGGCTGTACAAGTTTGCATTCCCACCAACAATGGAGGAGTTTTCCCCTTGCTCCACATCCTCTCCAACATAAGCTGTCTTCAGTGTCTTTGATCTTAGCCATTCTGACAGGTGTAAGATGGTATCTCAGAGTCTTTTTGATTTGCATTTCCCTGATGACTAAGGATGTTGAGCAATTCCTTAAATGCCTTTCAGCCATTTGAGATTCTTCTGTTGAGAATTCTCTGTTAAGTTCTGTAGCCCATTTTTTTAATTGGATTGTTCTGTATTTTGATGTCTAGCTTTTTGAGTTCTTTATATATTTTGGAGATCAGTCCTCTGTCAGATGTGGGATTGGTGAAGATCTTTTCCCATTCTGTGGGCTGTCATTTGGTATTATTGACCATGTCCTTTGCTCTACAAAAGCTTCTCAGTTTAAGGAGGTCCCATTTATTAATTGTCGCTCTCAGGGTTTGTGCTACTGGTGTTATATTTAGGAAGTGGTCTCCTGTGCCAATTCGTTCCAGACTACTTCCTAGTTTCTCTTCTATCAAGTTCAGTGTAACTGGATTTATGTTGAGGTCTTTGATCCACTTGGACTTGAGTTTTGTACATGGTGACAGATATGGATCTATATGCAATCTTCTGCATGTTGACATCCAGTTATGCCAGCACCATTTGTTGAAGATGCTTTCTTTTTTCTATGGTACAGTTTTGGCTTCTTCATCAAAAATCATATGTTGATAGGTGTGCAGATTAATGTCAGGGTCTTCAATTCGATTCCATTGGTCCACATGTAGGTTTTTATGCCAGTACCAAGCTGTTTTTATTGCTATAGTTCTATAGTAGAGCTTGAGGTCTGGGATCATGATGCCTCCAGAGGTAGTTTTATTATACAGGATTCTTTCAGCTATCCTAGGTTTTTTGTTTTTCCATATAAAGTTAAGTATTATTCTTTCCAAGTCTTTGAAGAATTGTGTTGGGATTTTGATGGGGATTGCATTGAATCTGTATATTGCTTTTGGTAAGATTGCCATTTTTACTATGTTGATTCTACCTATCCATGAGCATGGGAGATCGTTCCATTTTCTGATATCTTCATCAATTTCTTTCTTCAGAGACTTAAAGTTCTTATCATACAGGTCTTTCACTTGCTTAGAGTTACCCCAAGGTATTTTATATTATTTGTGGCTATTATAATGGGTGATGTATCTCTGATTTCTTTCTCAGCCCCTTTTTCATTTGTATATATGAGGGCTAGTGATCTTTTTTTAGTTAATCTTGTATCCTGCCACCTTACTGAAGGAGTTTATCAGCTGTGGGAGTTCCCTGGTAGAATTTTTTTGGGTCACTTATGTATACTATCATACCGTCTTAAAATAATGAAAGTTTTACTTCTTCCTTGATCTCCTTTTGCTGTCTTATTGCTCTAGCTAGAACTTCAAGTACTATTTTGAATTAGTATGGGGAGAATGGACAGCCTTGTCTTGTTCCTGATTTTAGTGGAATAACTTTGAATTTCTCTCCATTTAATTTGATGTTGGCTGTCGGCTTGCTGCAAATTGCCTTTATTATGTTTAGGTATGTTCCTTGTATCCCTGATCTCTCTAGAACCTTTATCATGAAGGGGTGTTGGATTTTGACAAAGGCTTTTTCAGCATGCAATGAGATGATCATGTGGTTATTTTTTTTTAGTTTGTTTATATGGTATATTACATTGATGGACATTCTTACATCCTTGGGATGAAGCCTACTTGGTCATGGTGGATAATTATTTTGATGAGTTCCTGGATTCAGTTAGCCAGTATTTTATTGAGTATTTTTGCATCAATATTCATGAAGGAGATTGGTCTGTAATTCTCTTTTTTTTTGTTGCATCTTTGTGTGGTTTGAGTATCAAGGTAACTATAGCCTCATCAAAAGAATTTGGTAATGTTCCTTCTGTTTCTATGGTGTGGAACAATTTGAAGAGTATTGGTATTAGGTCTTCTTTGAAAATCTGGTAGAATTCTGTGCTGAAACCATCTGGTCCTGGTTTTTTTTTTGTTTGTTTTTTTTTTGGTTGGGAGACTTTTAATGACCGTTTCTATTTCCTTAGGGGTTATTGGTCTATTTAAATAGTTTATCTGGTCTTGATTTAATTTAGGTATGTGGTACCTATCCAGAAAATTGTCCATTTCTTTTAGATTTTCCAATTTTGTGGAGTACATGTTTTTGAAGTATGACCTGATGATTCTCTGGATTTCCTCATCATCAGTTGTTATGTCCCCCTTTTCATTTCTGATTTTGTTAATTTGGATGCTCTCTCTCTGCTTTTTGGTTAACTTGAATAAGGGCTTATCTATCTTGGAATGGATAAAAGGTGGTACTTTTACACAATGGAGTATTATGCATCGGTAAAAAACAATGTCATCATAAAATTTGTCAGTGAATGGATGAAACTAGAAAGAATCATCCTGAGTGAGGTAACCCAGACCCAGAAAGACAAATACAGTATGTACTCTTTCATAAGTAAATATTAGATGAACAGTTCCTTTTTAAAAATTCCTTGAGAATTGTTTTCGTTGGTTCCTGTAACTGTGCAGTGAAAATGATGCACCTGGGTGTTAAAATAGCCCTGCCAGTGCTCCACCGCGGGAGACCTTTACAGATGAGAGGTAAATTCAGGAGACTAAGGCATTAGTGACACAAAAATGTTAATTGAGCTATTATTGTTTCCCACAAATATTTGCAAGCTACAGTAAGGAGAAAATTTCAGATCATACAACTGCAAAACCATAATTTGTAAAACTTAATTTAAGGGACTTATAAAGAATTAAACTACAAAACAGATCCTAACTTGAACACCAGATTGAGCCTAGGATGAAGCAGGAATCTTAACAGGTCTTATTAATAAAAACAAATCCACAGCCAGGTATTGGGGTGAATGCTGGAATTTCAGAGAAGCAAAACAAGCCACAGCTAACCTCACCTGGCCAACTTCTCAGCTGATCTTGTTTGCTCAGACCGGAAGCCTCTGTGTCCTCATATCCAAATGGCTCTCAGCTGAACTGTGCTTCTCAAAACCTAAAAGCTTATCCAGCCAAATGCTTCTAGTTTCTGGTCTCCACGCCTTATATATCTTTCTGTTTTTACCATCACTCCCTGGGATTAAAGGCTCACTTCTTGGGATTAAAGGTGTGTGTCACCATGCCTGGCTGTTTCCAATGTGGCCTTGAACTCACAAAGATCCCAGATGGATTTCTGCTTCTGGAATGCTAGAATTAAAGGTGTGTGCTACCACTGCCTATCCTAAGTATCTAGTGGCTTTTCTGTTTTCTGACCCCAGATAAGTTTATTAGGGTACACAACATTTTGGGGAACACAATACCACCACATTAGGATGCTAGACACACCAAGAAGGAGCTGGAGTTCAAAGCCAGCCTTGCATATCTGACACTCTGTCTCAAAACAACAACGGCAAACAACAAAAACAAAATCAAAACCCACAAAAATTCATAATAAACCAAAACACTAATATTAAATGGGCATTTCACTTTTAAAAAAAAGGACAATGAAGTAACCCCTCAAAAAATAAACCTCACAGGTTCCATCTCTCGTTTTAATTTAAACATCATGAAATATAGTTGCATTGTTGATAAGCCCTTCCTAGCAGGCAAGAGGCTTCCTGATGGAGATGAGTGACTTTCCTGATCTAGTCACTGGTGACAGTGCCCCAATACCCAGCAGAGTCAGATTGTGTAACTCAAGACTCCAGGACTCTGAGGGCCTTCTAGGGCTCCACTGACCCTTTTCTACCCCTTCACCCTCACACCCTCCTTTTTGGACTCCACCTATCAAGGACATGCTTTCATCTAACTGGGAGATTGAGTCTATCTAATTAATCTTCTTTATGATTATTTTTCTTTTGTAGTTTGATTGATTCATAGTTCTTTCTGTGAAAACAAAAATACTAACCATAGAAGTATTAGAAGAATTCATTAATTCATTGATTAAATTATTTAGTATAATTGTTTACATGTACACACATACTGTCTGTGTTTTATTTTGTGTATAATTTATTCAGTGTACGTAAGTGGTTTGTTTCAGTGAGCATATTTTAGGTGTATGTTTAATTACATTTCTGTGTGTCTTAGTATGTATACTTTATTGTGCTTTGGTTTTTTGTACATACTGTAGTGTGTGAATTTCATGCATTTGCATGTTTATTTGTGTGCAATATAAGGTGTGTCTTTTAATTTACGCATTTTCTTCTCTCTGTGTGTATGTTTTACATTTCTGTATTATAGTGTAGTGTTTAGTTTAAGATTAATTACTGGGTTTCACTTTTGCCCAGGTGAAGCCTTATATCACTGATCTGTTCCATTAAACCCTTACAATTACCAACTAAGTTTATTAATATAGTCATTAATTCACATATTTATTGGAGATAAGGCTAGCTGCAAAAAGAGCAGTACACAAGCCTTTGTCTTCTGATTGCTGGGATAATAAGTGTGGGCCCTTTTACCTGGTTTTACTTCTGAAATAGCCCAGAGCAACCTCTAATCAACCCTGTCCACAAGGCTGAGCATGAATTTCAGTGCCCTTGTTTGGTCTTTCTGTTACATCAACCAAACTTTTTCAAAATCATACATTTACTATGTTCAGCTGAAGAAGCAATGATAAATATCTCTGGGTCACGCAGTGATGCTTGCTCTCCTTGGAGACTGATTGAAAGGAGATTGAGGGGTAGATACTGTGGTCACTGATTGAAGATTCAGACCATCTTGGTAGAGCTATCAGAGTAAATCCCTGCCTGCATTCACACCTCCAGGACTTCAGACCTCATCTTGCATCTTGACTCCTTCCCTGGGGCTTTTTTTTTTTGGTGTTTCTCAGAAAGGTCCAGATGTTTCCCAGGATGAGTAGGAATCATTATAGCAAGATTGCCTTGTACTCCTGTTCCTCACATCTGTGTCTCCCAGCTGCAGGAATTGCAGCTGTGCACCACAATGCCTGCCCTGCACAGAAGTTTCTAAGAGCATTTGGGATCACTTGTCTGTTTTTTAAAGATGGCTTTTAGTCCTCAGGTTGGAAGGAAGGAAGGGAGGGAGGGAGGGAGGGAGGGAGGGAGGGAGGGAGGGAGGAGGGAAGGAAGGAAGGAAGGAAAGAAGAAAGGAAGGAAGGAGAAAGAAAAACGCATTAGTGCTTATGCAGTGATTCTGTGAATTGGTTCTTTTACTTTGAACAATCTCAGTTCATTCTTTTCCCTGGGTGGAGATCTAATCAACCTGGAAACATCCTATTACATATCCTTTACTGAGGCAGGGGCTTGCTGATAATTACAGTCAGCTCAGGCTACATAATGCATTCCAGGTAGGCTTCAGCTACACTGTGAGATTTTTTTTTTTTGGTTTTTTTCAAGACAGAGTTTCTCTGTGTAGCTTTGCGCCTTTCCTGGAACTCACTTGGTAGCCCAGGCTGGCCTCGAACTCACAGAGATCCACCTGTCTCTACCTCCCAATTGCTGGGATTAAAGGTGTGCGCCACCACCACCCGACTACACTGTGAGATTTTATCTACAAAAAAACTTCCAAAATTAATATTGTAAGAAAGATATTGAATTTTAGAGCTCAGAGTTTGTGGCAAAGTGTCATGGATGGGCCAGGGACCTTGGTATAAACTCAGAATTTCAGTTTCTCTCATGGTGATCTGATTCAGTCAAACTACAGATGTAAATTCCAAATGAAATACAGTGTGTAGAGACTTCATTATACAATCAGATGGCAGCTTGTGCTGAGAGGTAGGGCTATAAAGGGAAAGTGTGAGGGGAATAGGGAATGTATGGTTTGTGATGACTAGGCAAGACACTCTTATCCTTGGCACCTGGAATGACTCCCTCCTCCTGTGGGAAATGGAAGAACTGTCAACAGTGTCCATATCAGGTAAGTTATTCCTCACCATCATAACACCCCATCTCACCGAGCCCACAGGGTCTCTCATTTCATCTTAATTTTTCTGGTTTTTTTTTGGGGGGGGGGTTGTTTGTTAAGTGTGGCTACATTGAAGCAGCAAAACTCAAACAGACCAGGTTAGCTTAGAATTACACATGTAGCTACCTGGAGACACTGAAGGCTGCATTATGAGACTGGATTTGCTGATGGCACAAAAGGTTCAACATAGGTAACTGAGACTTCAGGAGAAGTATGTGGAGGGAAGGAAGTGAATACAGAGTTCAGAGTGTGGTGCAACTTGAATTAGAGGTGTCTGAGAAATGAGATAATGGAAAAGGTCAATGGTGTGTGGAGCACAGCACGTAAGAGATTCAGTCAACACGGAAGGACTTTGTTCCTGCCTTATCTCCCAGCCACTAGGAGGGGAAACATACTGGATTAAAGGAATGGAATAAAGGGAAGTTGAGTTTTGGGGTTAAAGTAGATTATAAATTGAGTCTGCTGTCATCTGAATCTCCTTCCTGTTTGACCCACAGAAAGATGAAACTGGAAGTGCTCAATTTGCAGTTTTCCCACCATAATTTTTGGAAGGTGTGAATCGGAACAGAGGATGGTACCTTCATATCAGATGCTCCGACAAAGACACAATCAGTCGGGGATCATCCCAGATGAAATGAGAAAAGAGGCTGTAACTGTATAGACAACATTTCTGTCCAGTCCAGCCAATCATGTATATAAATAAAGTATTTCTTTAATGGTCCAAGCAAAGAAATGAGGCACTACATATGATCTGTAAATAGCAGGAGTTTTGGTTCATCCCTGTTTATAATCCCCAAGATCTGCTAGAAATAATAAGGATGGATTCTGTACAGGAAATGAATATGGATACATGCAGGAACGTGGTCACAATTGCATTGATAGCCCTGGCCTGGTCCATGAGAGAAAATTTCAGGAATCACTACTAAATGAAATCTACGTACCTTTGGCATAGCTTGGATACCGAGGAAGAGAAGACTGGTGGTTTACAGAGATCATTCCTCTGTTCTCCAAACTCAACAAGCTCCACCATCTCTATTTGAATGTCTACTTCCTGAATGAACACCTGGAACTAGTGCTTAAGTGAGGCAGGATTGAGAACTTCCTCTGCCAGCCAGAACAATGCCTTTCTGGGTTACATTAAACATTACTGCCCACGTATGACTTCCAAAGCACTGTGGAGTTCACATTGATGTGGAATTTGATATAGTAATCTTTCTGTTAATTTAGCACCTTGAGTTGTCTCCTCAGTAAATTCAGACTGGCATGTATTTATGTTCTAGAAAATTTCTCTACTTGGGAACAAGATGAAGGGAAAACTGATCTACCGAGGGTAGATCACTTATATCACAGGTTGCCCCATGTCAACTCTGTCCTCAAATCTGCATGAACTAGATCCATTTGTTTCTGGTTCCTCTGGGTTAAAGGCTATTTCAGCACAAGAAATGTCTGAGTATAAGGGAAATGAGTGACAGTGGTTAGGGACACTGGGAAGCCCTTTGAGGAGGACAGAGGCTGTGCTAGGGAGGTGGGTTTCAGTGAGTACAAGGTTGGCACACCAAGGATGGTTCTAGGTGTGTGTGTGTCATGGTTGGTCCTTCTGTGTACTCCTGCTGACAGCATCTGTCCACTGATTTGGTTTTGTGCTTGATCATGAGAAGGGAACTGTTGAACTTAGTGCAGAAGCACTCACAATTTAGTCTTGTAAGGTGATGTGAATGGAATCAGGAATTCAAGGCCAGGTGTAGCAAGCAGATTTAGGATATTGAGTAAAGTGTCCATATGATGGGACCCCATTTTAATGAGAGTGGAGTGAAAAGGTGGAACAGCAGCTTCTGGAAAACTACTAGTGATTCATGGAGCAGTGCTGTATCCTTCTGTGAGTAGGCTTACAGTTTTGCAGGATTGCTAAAAGGGAGGCAACAAAGGCTGAGGGAACCTTTACCTTTTCCCACAGGCATTGGGATAATGTCCAATTTGTATTGGAGGATGAAGAATGCTTAGAAGTAACAGTGATTTGTGGCCTTCTCTTTGAGGATGTAGAGTTCTGGGTTGTTTTCTGTTGTTGTTGTTGCTGTTATTATGTTGTTATTTTTGAGAAACAGAGAACAACTGAATACTCATGTGTGGGAGCCCGTTTTCAGGTTCCTCGTGGCTTTACTCAGCAGATCTGCATAGAGAGGATGATTAGGACCACGGGCCTGAGTGCAGGTGTCTGAGATGGTCTGCACTTGGCTGTGCTGGGGGGGGTCTTTTGCTCTACCCCTTGGTGTTTCTATAAATGCCTTAGGACAGAGACAGTCAGGGCTCATTGGAATAGGTTCTAGGCCCTCTTGAGGCTATCCTTTATTTTCTATCTGTTTATCTCTACAATCTAAATCCTTCTATCTAATATTTCCTGCTGCTCGAACTCAAGAATACTTTGGGGAACTGTGAGGTTGGTGAGTAAATACTCTGCACCCATGGATATTCTGGCACACATTATATAGAACAGGATGGTATCAAAAACATGAAAATCTACCTAGTATGCCCTTGGAGTACTGGGATTATAGGGGTGCACTACCATACATGTGAGAAGAGTTCATCCACAACACATTGAATGCCCTACTTGCTGTCCTCAGCACGCTGAACCAATGATCCAAGGAAAATATGGAAAGGAAATTCCAAGGAGAACATCAATCTGATTGTGGATTATTGAATAAGAAAAGTCTGCATGCTGGGAGATCCTCAATATTCTGAGGCAACATTATATGTGGGAACTTCTGGATCTGATTGATGTTAAGTATATCACCATGTCTGGTTTTGTTGGGTTTAAGAGATTACCAATGCTCTGGATGCTGAGGTACATGATCTAGAGTTCAAAAGGTGTCTTAAGTAGGTGGTCAGACCCAGTATTAAAAGTGAAAACAGAAGAAAATAATAGCCAGTGTCTGGAAAGTCCTAAAATGTCCAAGGAAGACAATTCTACATGAGTTATTTAAAACTGATCACATTTTAAGTGGGATCAGAATTGGTGAACACAGGAATTTATGGTTGAGGGTGGGAAATGGAACTGATTAAGGTGAGTGCTTACCTGCCATGCAGGAAGTCTGGGTTGGATTCACAGAAATGAATGAAACAGGCTAGGAGGTATACACCTGTCTTTCTGCTACTTGACAATTAGATATTGGAGATGTGAAGTTCAAGGATATCCTTAGCTACATGGATGGGGACTCCACAGATATTCTGGGCCATGGGAGACTTTATTTCAATACAATACAAATACACAAAATTCCTAGTTCACATTAGGAATTCAGGATGTCGTCTAAAACACAAAGGTTTAAGTGACTTATTCATTGTAGTTTTCCTTTTTACAAGTTTTTCCATTGTTTTTTCTTTACAGGCATATCTCTATTTTTTTATTCATAGGCACATCTGTATGTAGTCTGGAAATGTAACTCAGATCCTTGTAAAACTTAGGTAAGTGTTCTACCAAAGAACTATACTCCAGCCCTTTCAACTGGTCTTTTAAGACATGGTGAACTCTAGCCATGCATGACTTAGAAGAAATTACTCCTTCTTCAAACTCCACAGTGATGGGCTGACAAACCTTTGTCTTACATGTCACCATCCTCACTTCTTCCTTCTTCCCCTGTCATCTGACGTTTTCTCTCTTTCATTTTTCAATCTTCCAGGATATCCTGTGGCCTTGAACTATAACATCACAGGAATCCATCTCATAGCATTTCTCTTACCAAGCCTCACAGTTGTGGGATTTCATTTTTACAGGGCAACTAGTTTCTTGGCTTGCTGTGGAATAACTCTGATGGACAAGAACTGTATGAAATTAGGGTCATCCCATTCATTTCTAACTGTTTTGAGGATTGTTCTCATGACACTGTCCACATAAGTATGTACCAGTGGGTGCTGTTGACATCATACACTTTCCTTCCTCATCCCTTTTACCTTATGCTACAAATGCATATCCCCACATGAGGCTTTGAAGACTGAACTGAACAAAACACTTAGATCCACTTTGAGATTTCTCATCAGGTAAAGTTTCTGCCTGCAGCTTTTCGATGCTTGACTTCATTTGGTGGAAGGAAAGAATACCCTGAAAACAGTAAAATTGGAGAGGTGTTGCATGGGGGATTCTCAGTTCACTAGCTCCCTATCCATCCACCCAAAAACGATGGTTTCAGCTCATTAGGTTAAATTTCAGTGATAATGACCTTTCTATATCTGTCTGGAAGCAACTTCTGCTCCACACAGTCAAGCTGTGTAAGCTGCCCATCTGGAGTGCTATAATGACAGGGACAAAGGACTTATAGATTATTTTAATCAATTTTGTCCTGAAACACTGGATATACTCATGGAAAAAGTCTCCCAGACAGGTACTTTTGCTACAAGCATCAGGTATGAATGTTGTCCATCTTAAGCATATTAACCGGAGACTAGATTTTGCATAAATTAGGGAAGGTTGACTCCTGATACTGATAAATGGAAGCCTAGAATGTGGAGAGTATAAAATCCTAAGTAGGGGCTGGGGAGAAGACTCAGTGGTTATGAGCACTCACTGCTGTTCCAAAGGTCCTGAGTTCAATTCTTAGCACCCACATGGCAACTCACAACTGCCTGATGCCCTCATCTGGTGTGTAGATGTACATGCTGACAAAGTACTCATATAAATAAATAAATAAATCTTAAAAAAAAGAAATCCTAAGTAAATACACATTATTTACATAAACACGAATATGTCAAGGACAACAACGCCTAAGACCCACAGGAAAAGCAATCTATTTCCCAGGTCTTGGAATAAATATTGAAAGAATTTACCCAAAGAAGCTAAACACACCCATGAAAACTCAGGCAATAGATAATCCCACACCAACAAACACCAAAGAAGGACAACATAACATGATCACAAAAAAAATAACAGGAATTAACAATCACTGGTCATTAATATCCATCAATATCAATGGTCTCAACTCACCTATAAAATGACACAGACTAACAGAATGGATAAGAAAACAGGATAAGAAAACATCCATCTGCTGCATACAAGATACACACCTTAACTTCAAAGACAGACACTACCTCAGAGTAAAGGACTGGGAAAAGGCTTTCCAAGCAAATGGACCTAAGAAACAAGCTGGTGTAGCAATCCTAATATCTAATAAAATAGACTTCAAACTAAAATCAATCGAAAGAGATCAGGATGGACATTACATATTTATCACAGGAAAAATCCACCAAGATGAAGTCTCAATTCTGAACATTTACGCCCCAAATACAAAAGCACCCACATTCATAAAAGAAACATTACTAAAGCTTAAAACGCACATCAAACCCCACACATTAGTAGTGGGAGATTTCAACACACCACTCTCACCAAAAGACAGATCTACCAGACTGAAACTTAACAAAGAAATAAAGGACCTAACAGATGTTATGACTCAAATGGACTTAATAGATAACTATAGAACATTCCATCCTAACACAAAAGAATATACCTTCTTCTCAGCACCCCATGGAACCATCTCAAAAATTGACCACATGCTTGGTCACAAAACAAATCTCAACAGATACAAAAACATTGGAATAACCTCCTGTATCTTATCAGACCACCATGCCTTAAAGTTAGACTTCAACAACAACAAAAATTATAGAAAGCCTACAATATCATGGAAACTGAATAATGCCCACCTGAAACATCAATGGGTCAAAGAAGAAATAAAGAAAGAAATGAAAGATTTCTTAGAATTCAATGAAAATGAAAGTACAACATATCCAAACTTATGGGACACTATGAAAGCAGTGCTAAGAGGAAAATTCATAGCTCTAAATGCACACAAGAAGATGGAGCATTCCCATATCAATGAATTAACAGCCCAACTGAAAGCTCTAGAATAAAAAGAAACAAACTCACCCAGGAGAAATAGATGCCAGGAAATAATCAAATTGAGGGCTGAAATCAATGAAAAACAAAACAAGAGAACAATACAAAAAATCAATGAAACAAAGAGTTGGATCTTTGAAAAAATCAACAAGATAGACAAACCCCTAGCCAAACTAACCAAAAGGCAAAGAGAGAGCACCCAAATTAACAAAATCAGAAATGAAAAGGGAGACATAACAACAGACAATGAGGAAATCCAGAGAATCATCAGATCATACTTCAAAAACCTGTACTCCACAAAAATGGAAAACCAGGAAGAAATGGACAATTTTCTGGATAAATATCATATACCAAAATTAAATCAAGATCAGATAATCCATTTAAATAGATCAATAACCCCTAAAGAAATAGAAACAGTCATCAAAAGTCTCCCAACCAAAAAAAAGCCCAGGACCAGATGGTTTCAGTGCAGAATTCTACCAGACTTTCAAAGAAGAACTAATACTAATGCTCTTCAAATTGTTCCACACAATAGAAACAGAAGGAACACTACCAAACTCTTTTTATGAGGCTGCAATTACCCTGATACCAAAGCCACAAAAAGATGCAACAAAGAAAGAGAATTGCAGACCAATCTCCCTCATGAACATTGATGCAAAAATACTCAACAAAATATTGGCAAACCGAATCCAAGAATACATCAAAGAAATTATCCATCATGACCAAGTAGGATTCATCCCAGGGATGCAAGGATGGTTCAACATACAAAAATCTGTCAATGTAATACACCATATA
>CABHPQ010150054.1:0-24572 GCA_902168405.1 Peromyscus aztecus
TTGGTACAAAAAAGCAGAATTGAGTCTAGACGTTATTTTGGTAAAGAACCTATGGTAATTAATGTTCCTTTTACAAAGCAGCAAGTTGATTGGCTTTTTCAAAACAGTGATTCTTGGGCAATTGCTTTTTCTCAGTTTTCTGGCCAAATTGATAATCAATTCCCAGCTGATCCATTATTGCAATTCGTTCAAATGCATCCCTTTGTAATTTCCTAAAATCGTTATGAAAGACCCCGTAGAAGATGCTGTGCTAGTTTTCACTGATGGACCTTCTAATGGAAAGGCTGCTTATGTTATTAATGGAAAGAGTTATGTAGTACAAACAACCCCAGCCTCTGCACAGATAGTGGAATTACGGGCAGTGAACATGGTTTTTCAGGTTCTTGAAGACAGACCATTGAACTTATATACAGACAGTCAATATATTTATAGAGCTCTTCAAGTCATAGAAACTGTTCCCTATATTGGCACTAATAACAACCAAGTCCAAATGCTGTTTCAACAAATTCAAGACGCTATTCACATAAGAAAGCTGCCATGCTTTGTGGGCCATATTAGAGCTCACTCCAATCTTCCTGGTCCTTTAGCTGAGGGTAATGCGATGGCCGATAAGTTAACAAAGACAGTAGCATTATCCCAAGTGGAAATGGCTCAACAGTCACATGCTATTCATCATCAAAATAGCAAAAGCTTAAGAAAGCAATTCAATCTTACCAAAGAAGCAGCTCGTCAAATAGTTAAACGATGTGGGATATGTCCAAAATATCTTCCTGTCCCTCACTTAGGGGTAAACCCTCGAGGTCTTCTTCCCAATCATCTATGGCAAATGGATGTTACGCATATTGCAGAATTTGGCAAATTAAGATATGTACATGTGACCATTGACACTTACTCAGGATTTTTAATGGCTAGTGCACAACCTGGGGAAGCTAAAAAACACGTAATTATGCACTGCTTGAAGTGTTTTTCGTATATGGGTTTACCAAAAATTATTAAAACTGATAATGGTTCTGGATATAGTAGTAAGGCATTTCAACAATTTTGTACCCAATGGGAAATCGTACATAAAACGGGTATTCCTTATAATCCTCAGGGACAAGGTATTGTTGAAAGGGCTCATAGCAGTCTTAAAATACAACTTCAGAAAATAAATGTAAAAAAGGAAGAAATTTACCCTCAATCGCCACATAATGCATTAAATCACGCTCTTTTTTTTCTGAACTTTTTGAATATGGATGTCTATGAACAGTCTGCTGCAGATCGATTTTGGCACAGTGGCACCCAAGCGACTTTTGCTCAAGTGAAATGGAAAGATCCCTGCTCGGGATTATGGAAGGGTCCTGATCCTGTTTTAATATGGGGTCGAGGACATGTTTGTGCTTTTTCACAAGAGGAGAATGAAGCTCGGTGGTTACCGGAGCGTCTGGTAAGGAGCGTGGAACCAAGGAAGGGTCAGCTCCAATGACGTTCCTATAAAGGAACCAGAATGAAAGTGGCTCAATTAGTATTTCTGAGATTTTGTCACTGGTTAATGCAAACAGTGAGGAAATAGAGTTCAGAGGTGTGCCGCTTTTGGCTTTACTAGCTCCTTTAGAAAAATACTTTATATCACCTAATAGCTGTGCAGTATTTGACGAAAAGCTTTACAGCAGCTAAATACGGTAATTTCACGCTCACCGTGAAGTTTTTGGTAGAACGAACCAAAAGTACTGCTGTAATAGAAACGCTTGTCTGAATTGAGGCATTTATAGGGGAGCTATTATGAATTTGGGTGAAGGGACAGCCTCTAGTTAAAAACTGTCTACTGCTGACAGTGCATCTCTGCCGGTCCAGAACGGCTGAGAGAACTCAGCAATTTTGTGGTGTGGCTTCGTCCCGAGAATGTTACAGTCCCCTAGCAACAAGTAACACAATTCTGTAACGACAACATTCACTAAATCCCAGTGCTTTATAGCAAAGCTGACTATAAACTCTAAACTTTAGAAATGATGTACATACTTCCTGTCTAGTTAAGAGAATCTTTCTAATAGAGATAGTGGTGATAATTAAGAGTAAGAAGTAGAAAAAGATGAAAATAAGATAAAATTGTTTTGTTAGATCTGTGTTAAGAAATCTTTAGGTGTTTGCTAAGTTAAATATATGCTAATTGTAACCCTATATAAGTTTGTAAAATAGATCTATAGTTATAAGCTTGTAAGAAGTATCTAAGGTAGTCTTAAGACATGTAGTAATAAGCTTGTAAGAAGTAAAGATGCTAGTTGTAAATGTAAGTTTAAATAAGAAATAAGAAGATGGAATGAATATAAGAAGTATATAAGAAGTAGTAAGAAATATATTTGCTAAAGTACTTCTATAGTTAAGGAGTCTAAATAAGTAGATGTTAATACGTTATATGTGAGTTTGTAAAATGTAAATGTTAAGTGTGAGTCTATTCTTAATATATATGGTAAAAGAACCTGAGATACAGAAGTTAGTGTCCTAGCAGACTGCAAAGCAGGCAGTCTGAGCGGTTTTCAAGAATTCCAGAAGCCGCTAAGAAGCTAAGAATGGCGGACGCCAGAACCAACACAAGGCATCCGCAGCTGAGATCCGTGAAAAATCAATGCAACACAGAAAAATCTGAGCTAACATCAAAAACGGTACGGTTTAGAATACTACTGTACCTAGAAAGGTCTCTGTCTGTGAGAACAAAAGTTGCAGAGACGCTTGTTTGAACTAAAATTATTAACTGCAAAAAGTTTTGGTTGTAAAACGTCTCTTCATATTTGGAAGTGAAAGCCTGATACCAGAATTTACTTTTTTGAACTTTTTGATCTTAAAATGAGATAAAACTACAAAAAGATCTTGGTTATGGATTTCTCATATTTGGAAGGCTAGTACCAGAATTTATCATTTGAATTTTGAGACTAAAGAAATAAAATGCACAATAGAGATTTCATTTCAATGGGACAATTTTGAGTTTATTTATAGTAATGACCTAGGAACTGTTTGCTGGAATTGGGTTAAAAATGGAACTGTTTAAATGGAAAAGCTTGGGTTTTCTAACTAGGTTTGAGATTTTGTTTAAAAAATTATAAAGAAAAGGAGGAGTTATGAGGTTGAATTATGTTTGCACAAATTATGTTTAACCTATTGATATTAATGCACCCTGGTTTTGTGGAGTTAAGGAAATATTTAAGTTTGTGTATACATTGAAGTTTTTCCTATGTTTTGTTAGCAAGAAAATTCAAATGATTAAGAGTTAAAGTTGTAAAGTGGAGAAAATTGTTAACTATATATAGCACCATATATGCTAATTCAAATGGTTCTGTTAAGAGTTTGCTTTGAGTTGTAAGATTGGGAGAATTGTGACTATGTATAGCAATATTTATGTTAACCTGTTAATGGTAATGATGAAGCTAAGAGATTCTTTAAGTTTGTAGTTGCCTTAAGCGTTTTTGGTTTAGAAAGGCCTTGAGGCAGCTAAGACTGCTGTGGTCACCTTGGACCTAATTCAAAAGAGAAATGCCATCTTTATCATCCTCTACTCCCATACTGGGAGGTGTAACAGCTATGGAGATTGCTGTAAGCCATTAATAGTTTTTTTTTTATATAATAAGAAAGGGGGACCTGTGGGGGGCCATTCACGGGTTCCTCGTGGCTTTACCCAGCAGATCCACATAGAGGGTGATTAGGACCATGGGCCTGAGTGCAGGTGTCTGAAATGGTCTGCACTTGGCTGTGCTGGGGGAGGAGGTCATTTGCTCCACCCCCTTGGCATCTCTATAAAAACCCTGGGGCAGAGACAGTCGGGGCCCGTTGGAAAAGGTTCCAGGCCCTCTCGAGGCTATCCTTTATTTTCTGTTTATCTCCGCGATATTCTCCGCAATAAATCCTTCTATCTAATATTTCCTGCTGCTCACACTCAAGAAAACTCTGGGAAGCTGTGGGGGTGGTGGGTAAACGCCCCACACTCCCCAAGAGGTTTTCTATTTCTAAATTAAAATAATTGCAAAATAAACATTTTTCCATAACAGAAAAAAATAAATGAATAAATAAATCTTAGAAAAATGATTTTTAGGAGAAAGAAGTGATTAACTTTCAAGAGATAGATTTCAGGTGTTTGAGGAAGATGTTCTTGAGACATCTATATCACACACTTTCTTTCCAAGATCAAGGACCATCAGAAGATTGGAAAGAGCATAAGAGTCAGAAGTAGTAGTTGACTGTAAAAAATGATGTTTTCCAGACACAGTAGGGCAGGTGCACAAATGAACTCATAGTGCTTGTGACAACATTCATAAGACCTGTTCAAGCTCAATCCAGACAAAATTCCAAAAGGAAAAGGAAAGGTGGACACTAAGTCTAATTCTTAGGTGAGGAGCTATTGGCATTAATAGCTGCTGGGAGAGGGAGGGTCTGTTTTACTTCCCTTTGTACTCCTGAGGGGGGCGGGGACCATGAGCCAGTGGATGGCTACACATTCAAGGATATACTGGCATCACACATTGTACTGGAATGATTGATTTACTTAAGAAATAAAAAGTGGATACGAATTCAGGTGCATGGTGGATAGAGTGTGGATCTGTGAGGAGCTTGAGGAAGGGTGGATATAGTCAAACCACATCATATGAAATTCTCAAAGAAATTAAATAAATGAGGAAACATGGTATAGCAAAATCCTGAGTAGTTGTAACTTTAGTTTTCAAAAAGTTATTTAATATACTTATTTCCACAATAAATGTTCATACTCACCAACAGACCGAGAATTTGCTTTTCTCTACACCCTCACAACTGTTTCTTATTTCCTGCCTTATTATAGTTGTATTGACTCAGTTATAATAAAAATCTCAGCACAATTTCCATTTACACTCATTTGTAGATAAGTGTGTGAAATGCTTATTCACATATTTACTTGCTGTTTTTACTTCTTTTAAAAGTTGGCTCACTCACACCTCTGCCAACAGGGTTAGTACTACTGTGCTGCCTGGGAGTGCTGCAGTTGGGGAAGGACAGGAGCAGCTCTCCTGCTCCCATGACCTCAGGGCCAGCTCTCCCACACACCTCAGCCAGAGGGGCAGGACCAGATCTCCCAAGCTCATGTTCTCAGGAGGCTCACCCCTGCCCTCTTCAACAGGGTCAGCTCTACTGTGATGCCCAGAGGAGGTGCAGGACCCAGTTTCCTGAGTAAAGGGAAGGGTAAGTTTCCTCACCAACTGGAGGCAGTAAGGGTGAGGGCATTTTTTTTTATTACCCCCACTACTTCACTGCAGACAAGAGAGGAGGTACCAACTATGCCACTCAATTCATTCAGGTGCTCACTTGTGCACCTGTTTACAGGGTCAAATCTACTCTGGTGCCCAGGCAGGATTCGGAGCCCATTCTTCTGAGTGCTACAACTGTTGAGGGGTTGGGTCAGGTCCCCCAATGCTGCCAGTGGCAAGGGGTGAGAGGAGGCATCTTTCCCTCACCACATGGCAGGCATGACCTCCTGTCCCATTCTCACACCCTCAGAGCCAGTTTGCCTTTGCCCCTCCTAACAGGGTCAGTTCTGTTGTGCTATCCAGGTGAGATGTAGGACCCTCTCCTGAGTGCTTCAGCTGGTGAAGTTCAGGACCTGTTCTCCTTAGAGCTGAAGCTAGTGAGGGGGTGGGCCAACTCTGCACAGCTGTATCTTCTCAGCCTTCAGAGGTATCAGGAGCTGCAGACATCAAAACAAACTATGGCTGCATCAGGACCATAAACACAGACATGGGCCAGCAGCAACCCAGGCCCAGATATTACCAAGGCCCTGGCTGGCAATTCAGGCAGCCCACTCACCTCTTTTAGATATGTCTCTGTCCACAGGACATGAACCATTCTGGCTCTCTCCCATAGGATACCATACATTTGCTCACCATAATAGTGCCTGTGTGCCCGGTGCTGCATACGGGTCTCCTTGTACCAGTCAGTCCATCATAGCACTGGACATGGCCCTGCTTCCAAATATTATAATGATGCCTGACTGCCCCAGCGCCAGAGGTCCACCAGGCCAAGAAATGGTAAGCACCTCATGGGTCTGTCAGCAACAATAAGTTTGCTGCCTTAATCTTAAATGCCCTTTTTTGTCCTGTCCCAGTTAAGTTGTTTGTGTGAAAATATGCAGTTGGGTTCCAGAGAGTGCTGGGGAATCAGTTCCCCTGTGGTTTTTCCTGTTTGGAAAACAGTGTCTGGCTTGCCTCTGGATACAGAGTAACCGTTCCTTGGCTCCTGCTGTTGGAGGGGTATATAAGCCCGTTTGTACGAATAAAGAGAGCTGCTTCCCTGACGAACTGAAACTGGGTGTCTCGAGTGCTGTTTAACCTCGGTGTCCCTCACCAGATTTCGAGCTCCAGTTGCACGGGTCGCAGCATGGGTCCACATATATAAAGTTTTATAACTGGATTTGTTATTTCATGTAATTGATGAGAAGTATGAAATCTAAAGTGGTTACTTTATTGTTTAAATTCATAGGGTTTATTCATATGAGTTTGCAGGTGCAAACAAAATAAAGAGGGATATCATAATGCTTGGACAGATTGTTGACATTGTCAAATTGTTTTTTCTAGAATAAAGACTCTTGTGTAACTGAATATAAGTGTTAGCTGAGGATTACCAAATCCTTAATAGATTCTCTTCAGTATGAGTTTGTTCAGTTTCTCAACTTTTACTCTTGTATAAAGACTACCATGAATTGCAAATTCTTACCACACTGACTACATTTATATGGTTTCTCAGCAGTATGATTTTTTTCTCATGATTTCAAAGACTAATGGGCACATACAAAGGCTTTATCACATTGATTACATTGGTAGGGTTTCTCTCTAATATATGTTCTTTTATGTATTTGAAGATTACAGTGATGTGCAAAAGCTTTACCACATTGATTACATTCATAGGGTTTCTGGCCAGTATGTGTTCTTTTATGCATTTGGAGATTACTATGATGTGTAAAGGTATTGCTGCATGGGTACCAGCCTCCAGTAGCACGGGGCTCAAAGGGAAATCCACAGAGTTGGTGCATACTATGACTTCTTTATCTTAGGGGGTTAGGGAAAAAGACACATTCTCTCTTGATGGTTTCCTTCAGACCTTTTCTTTATTCTTTTGCATTCTCTATTCTTTCTTTTCCTGGTGATTTCCTTCTCTCTTTCCAGATGTATTCCATCTAACTCTCTCTTTATTCTTTATATTTCCTTTCTAGCTCCTTCTAAGTCTCTCATTCTTGATGTTTTCTTTCTAACTTATTTTAACTCTCTCATTCTTGTTTTCTTTCTAACTCATTTTAACTCTCTTTCTTGGTGTTTTCCTTCTAGTTCATTTTAACTCCATTCTTTTTCTTACACCTTATATACCCCAACAAAATCATCCACACAATATAAAAATTACACAGTGGTTACATTCTGTTTTTCAAGTGAATGATTACAATGAATATCAAACAAACAGTATACAACAGCATGTTTTCTATATCCCTTACATGATTAAAAATTTACATATTAAACATATAACAGATGAAAAACAAATTATCAAAAGAACCCACATACATTCATAGCCAAGCAACTTGGTATAGATTAACTGTGTAGGCAAGCAAGATATTTTTCTCAGTCAGTTTTTTTTTTACTGGCAGCCTGCAGTTTTGCAGTTACAAAGAAGGGACCAATTACTTTATTACTTATCTTCAAAGGTAATCGTATAAGGAATCTTAAAGGAATAACAAACCTAAACTTTTATATATGAAAAAGAATCAATCAGCTCTACTTTGAATCTTTGTCATGCATACCCACTCATCAATAGTTACTTATATCAGGCAATTAAGGGCAAAAATGGGTACAAAGAATTAATTATCACCTTTGATCACCAACCAAACCTAGCAAGAAAAGTATGTCAGCTAGTAACAATTGGGCTGCATTGTATTTTTGACCCTAAACTAATGAATCTATAACTCAGCTATGTGTTCTTGTAAACTTTCTATTGTTTTCTAAAGTTTGTCATCTCAAAGTTATTATCAAAACATCAGTGCTAACCTGAAGTTATTTTAAGGCATTGTTTCAGCTAATGATGCACCTAGCAACCTGTGACTGCATTGTTCAGCATTAAAAGAATTAGAGCCGGCCTGGCTCCTGGGGGCTCAATTGTTTTCCTTAGTCATTAACCTAAACTGTGATCTATATAGCTCCTTAGGTGAAACTCATAAGCCCTAGCTGTGTTACATTTCCTTGTATCTATTTTTATTCATCAAAACTCTGAATAAACTAATATTATTATTATAAATTAGACAGTAGAGCTTAGGAAAGGAATCATCTTCATAATAATCCACAGGTAAAAATGTCCAGTAGAGATCCCCTATGGCACCAGAGATGACCGGAACCATAGACACCACCTGCACTGATTGAGAAGCTGTGAGTCCCTGAGCTGATGGCTGGAGAGCCCAGCTCACTAGAGCCTAGGCCCTAGAGACACATGTTGTGCCCCTCCCCCACCAATTCCAGCCCCAAAGACCAGGCAGCAGCATCCTCCCCCACCCCCTCAGCAACCATCCCCCATGGCACCAGTGACCACTGGAAACATAGGCCCCACCTTCACCAACTGGAAGAGAAACCACTGACCCACAGGCCCCACCTGCACCAATTGGAGGAAGAGGGACTCCCAGAGACACAGGCTCCACCTGTATGGATTGGAGGAAGAAATGGGTAGACAGCAGTGTAAGAATATATTCAACAGCATAAGGAGCAATATGGTACCAACAGAAAGTAGTGGTTCTACAATTGAAAGACCTGAACATCCCAACTCAGATGAAGCAGAAGAAAATAACCTTAAAAATAACTTCATGAAGATGATAGAGGCCCTTAAAGAGGAAATAAAAATTTCCCTTAAAGAAATGGATGGAAAAAAAGAAATGGAGGAAAATACAAACAAAAAAATTGGACGGAATCAGTAAATCCCTTAAAGAAAGTCAAGAAAGATAAAACAATCAAACAGGTGAAGGAAACAGTTCAAGACCTGAATATTGAAATACAGGCCATAAAGAAAACACAAACCGAGAGAATTCTGGAAAAGGAAAATCTGAGTAAATGAAGAGGAACTACAGATACAAGCATAACCAACAGAATACAAGAGATGGAAGAGAGACTCTCAGACATTGAGGATACAATAGAGGAAATATATTCATCAGTCAAAGAAAATGTTAAATCCAGCAAATTTTTAACACAAAACATCCAGGAAATCTGTGACACCATGAAAAGACCAAACCTAAGAATAACAGGGATAGAAGAAGGAGAATTCCAGCTCAAAGACACAGAAAATATATTCAACAAAATCATAGAAGAAAACTTTCCTAACCTAAAGAAAGACATGCCTATGAAGGCACAAGAAGCTTACAGGACATCAAATAGACTGGACCAAAAAAAAAAAAAAAGTCCCCTTGCCACATAATAAAACACTAAACATACAGAATAAAGAAAGAATAGTAAGAACTGCAAAGGAAAAAGGCCAAGTAATGTAAAAAGACAGATCAATCAGAATTACACCCAACTTCTCAATGGAAACTCTGGAAGCCAGAAGGTCCTGCAGGCACTAAGAGACCATGGATGCCATCCCAAACTATTATACCCAGCAAAGCTTTCACTCACTATAGATGGAGAAAACAAGATATTCTACCACATAACCAGATTTAAACAATACTTATCCAAAAATCTAGCCCTACAGAAACCACTAGAAGGAAAACTTCAACTCAAGGAAGTTAGCTGCACCCACAAAAACACAGGCAAAAGATAACCTCACACCAGCAAATCCCAAAGAAGGGAAGCACACACACACACACACACACAACCAAATACATCATCACCACCAAAACCAAATATAACAAGAATTAACAATCAGTGGTCATTAATATCTCTTAATATCAATGGACTCAATTTGCCTATAAAAAGACACAGGCTAACAGATTAATTATTGTAGAATAATTAATCCTCCAATGATTCCCAAACTAATAAAACTCCATAAAGAGTTATTTTGAACAAAATTTTTGACTGAATTAGTGAAGTAACTAGCCACCTCTTTTGCAGGGGATATCTGTAGCCTAGAATGACTAATAGCACTAATCTGAGAATGAAGAGTATCCATATTGATTACTAATAGCTGACAACTATTTCAAACATCTTATAGGTGAGCTATACTTGATCCCAGGACATCTCTGATCTACTATAAGGCAGAGGAGTAACACAAATCCATTTATAGTTAGCATGACATGATGCTAAGCATGTCTTAATATTTTGGATCTGAGTCTCCATGTAAAAAATGGTTTCTTCTAAAGCATTAGCTCTACCTGTTAATCCTTGGTCAATCCTTTCCTGAGTAACCAATATTAATGATACATTTCTAAATAAAGAGTTCACCTGATTATCAGTGTGCACCTGCTGAACCAAAGCTGTAACTGAAGCTGACATAGATCTCAAAATTGTAATCAAAGTAATTAATAAACCATTTTGACTTTGAGAGGATAGTAGCAACCTGTTTAAATGTACACATAGCAAGATCCTCATACCAGATTAACTGGCAAAAGTACATGTGGAGACATTAAAATATACATATCAGGACCATGGACAGAATTTATACAATAAGTAATAGAACATTTTTAAGGGCAATCTAACCCCTGGAGTAGAGAGTTCAATGTAGGGGGTAGGTTATGTTCAGCCATACCCTGTAGCAGGTAGGGACTGAGGGAAGTTGGGAGAACCTGGTAGCCTTTGATGTGATGAATAAGCACCTCAGTTATATGTCTGGGTAAGGAACTTAACATCCCAGCCTTTTTGTTGATAACAAATGAGTGACAAGGGATGTTGAAATCATCCATGATACTTCCTGCTGACATTGGGCTATTCTTGGCAACACTAAAGACTGGAATATTGACCAAGTCCGGACAGAGCAGACTGCTTCATTTGTTGTCCAGGCTTTATAGGACACTCTGGGACTAGGAACATGCAGGCAGCAGTTGGAGCAGTCTGTAGCCTTTAACTGATCAGAAATCTGCTAGAAAAAAAAATGTACAGTAATAGGCAGAAAATGGAGTTAAAGAATTTTAGGGGGTGTACACTTTTCTCTTAGGTGTACATTTGAAATTCCCAGGTCCACAGTCCTGGCAGATGGGAGAGGGGTGTCCCAAAACCAGGGAAAGGGGAAGAGGTCCCACCATTATGTGTTCTAGTATGCCTCTGAAGATGACCTTGCTGTGCAAAGGCTTTACCACACTGATTACATTCATAAGGTTTCTCTCCAGTATGTGTTCTTTTATGGATTTGTAGATAATTGTGATATGCAAAGGCTTTACCACATTGATTACATTTATATGGTTTCTCACCAGTATGTGTTCTTTGATGGATTTGGAGACTCCTGTGACATGCAAAGGCTTTTCCACACTGATTACATTCATAGGGTTTCTCGCCAGTATGTGTTCTTTTATGTATTTGAAGATATGCGGGTTGTGAAAAGGCTATACCACACTGATTACATTCATAGGGTTTCTCTCCAGTATGTGTGCTTTTATGTCTTTGAAGATGACTATGCTGTGCAAAGGCTTTACCACACTGATTACATTCATAAGGTTTCTCTCCAGTATGTGTTCTTTTATGTTTTCGGAGAGTAACAGTACATGCAAAGGCTTTACCACATTGATTACACTCATAGGGTTTTTCACCAGTATGTATTCTTTTATGGATTTGGAGATAACTATGACGTGCAAAGGCTTTACCACACTGGTTACATTCATAGGGTTTCTCACCAGTATGTGTTCTTTTATGGATTTGGAGACTACTGTTTGATGCAAAGGCTTTCCCACATTGATTACATCCATAGGGTTTCTCACCAGTGTGTGTTTTTTCATGCATTTGAAGATGACTGGGACCTGGAAAGGCTTTCCCACATTGATTACATTCATAGGGTTTCTCACCAGTATGTGTTCTTTTATGGATTTGTAGATAATTGTGATATGCAAAGGCTTTCCCACATTGATTACATCCATAGGGTTTCTCTCCAGTATGTGTTCTTTTATGGATTTGGAGAACAGAGTGGAGTATAAAGAATTTACCACAATGATTACATTCATAAGGTTTCTCTCCAGTATGTGTCCTTTTATGTATTCGGAGACTAGAGTGATGTGTAAAGGCTTTACCACATTGATTACATTCATAGGGTTTCTCTCCAGTATGTGTCCTTTTATGTATTTGGAGAATAGAGTGACGTGTAAAGGCTTTACCACATTGATTACATGCATAGGGTTTCTCTCCAGTATGCTTTCGTTTATGGATTTGTAGATAATTGTGACATACAAAGGCTTTACCACATTGATTACATTCATAGGGTTTCTCACCAGTATGTGTCCTTTTATGTTTTTGGAGACTACTGTTACATGCAAAGGCTTTCCCACATTGATTACATTCATAGGGTTTCTCTCCAGTATGTGCTCTTTTATGTATTTGGAGATACCAGTGTTGTGAAAACGCTTTACCACATTGATTACATCCATAGGGTTTCTCTTGAGAACGGATTCTTTCATTCCTTTGAAGATGATTATGATATGCATAGGAATTAACACTTTGAGCATATTCAGAAAGTTTCTCTCCAGTATGACTTCTTTCATGCCTGCAATGATAATTGGCACATGTAAAAGCTTTATCACATATGTTACACTGTTGAATATATCTGTATGAATTAATTTTACAAATTTGGTCTAATTGTAAAGAGGAATCAGAGGCTTTATCACTTTGTTTACACTCTTGTTGTTCCCCTTCATTAAGGGTTATTTTGCATCTTTGAATATACCTGTAATGGTAAGAGCTTTTATTACATGACTTGCATTTATAGCAACTTTTTTTATATGAGAATTTTACATATATGAACAGAACTGGAAAAACTCAGAGCTTTACCACACATATTACATTCATAAATTTTCCTATAGTATGAGTCATACTACATTTGCAAAGTGAGTCAGGACAGACAGAAGTATTTACATATTCCTAGTACTCATAGGGCTTTTCTGCAGTGGGAAACTGTTGATGTATTTCCAATGAAGCTGGAAAAGAAATTACTTGTAAACTTGAATCACATTCAACAAGGCTATTCAAAGTGGATCTACTACATATCTTCTAATTGTTCTGAGAGGGAGAGGGGTTTGTTGTTTCTTTTGATATCCCTAGATACAGGAAGAATAACAAATAAAAAGTGTTCACACAGTTTGACTTTCTCTTCCTCAAAGATATATGATATATAGATAGGGTTTCTCCACAATGACTACTGCTGGGCTCTTGACTCTAACTACCCCTCCTCTGATTAAATTTAGCAAAATCACAACAAGTACACGAGTAACACAATCTTTACTATAGACTATTTGCTTATTAGAAGGTTTTGAAAATATACTTATCACCTATAGAATGTGCATATCTTTTGTAGTATGAGTGGTATGAAACTAAATAGATTGACAGTTCTACAGCACAGCTCTCATGAGGCTATGATTCAAATGGTGATATCTGTTATGGCATTGTTTCCTTATCTCCTTTCTTAAAATAATGCATTGCAAACACAATTTACTTACTTGACATTGAGGTATATTGTTTTGAGAGAATTTAATAATTATCAATGCACTTTAAGCTGTGCTTATTTACAATGTTGCTTTCTTTAAACTTCCAAACACCTTAAAATTTCTTCTGAGGCACATTTGTATTAGCTTGCATATGAAAATTACCTTCCATGTCTTCTAGAATTTTCACAGTGTTCTTCAATATGATGATCTTTCCATTTGTAACCTAAAATATATACCAGAAAATGTATATTATTGGAAATTATGCGAAATTTAAGTTATTATCTTCAGTAAACCTTAGAACCATGACTGTTTTATTCACATCATCCTTCCTCACTTTCAATCATAATTACAGAAGAGTATCAATAACCAAGAAACACTTTATTTTAAACCAAATACCCCTTTATTTTAAATGTGAAGGAAAATTCAGTCTTACCTATAGCAGTGAGGTTCCTATAGGTCTCCAACATCACATCTTTGTAGAGACTCTTCTGGGAAGGATCCAGCAAAGCCCACTCTTCCCAAGTGAAGTCAACATGCACATCATCATAGGTCACTGCATTCTAAAATATAGCATACATATGTGGGAGAGCATCCCACCCCCATTTTTCCCCAGGGTACTCTTGATAGAAATTTAGAGGGGAGGGAAACAGAAAACACAGGAGACCCTCAGGAGGGCCTGGATCCTAATCTATTGGGCTCCAACTGTCTCTGCCCACATTAATACCCACATTACACAGTTTTATTTAAAATTCCATTTTCTAGGCTCTACATCCTAACTGCTATGATCAGAATAACTTAGATGTAGTTGAGTAATCCTGACAAGCAACCAAATTTGGTTACCATTACTCCACACTTGTGTTTTTGTTATTAAACCACCCACATCAACCCCCCACAATGTATGAATGGCACAATGGATGTGAACAAATGCCCTCAGTATCCACGGCCTCTGTTGTATAGCTCTCACTGACTGAACCTGAACCTCTTTCCTTTCTAACTCCAAATGAAGCAGTAAACCTAACTCCTCAGATCTGATACTAACTTTTAACTATTCAGAGGAGTACACGGCATATAACCCCAGCACATAGAAGCTAAGACCAATTGTCCTGTGAAGCATCAATGCTTCCTTGACATCTAAGGGATCATACCGAGAAACACAAAGTAGCCTGAATGCTTCACTGCCTAAGGGAATGCATCAGTCTCTCTCGGAAACTGGAAGGCACATTGTGCCCCAGGAGCAATGAACTCAAATCTGAAAATCTATGACCTATTTCTCAAGGCTGGTAGGCCAGGTTAAACTCCATGGCTCCCTGCAAAGCCTATTTACCACCAAAATCCTATGATGTTGACCTCCACTGCCTCCCATTACACTCAACATTCCCATCTTCCAGGTCCTACAAGAACAGCCAAGTAAGCTTTGTGTCCAGTTTTCTATGGCTTTTGCCATTTAAAGTTCTGATATCTTCAACATTTCTCCAAACATCAACATTCCAGGACCTTTGCAGCAGCAAAATCACTTTTGAGGTACCATTTTTTTGTTGTTGTTCTAAATTTCTTCTCTGTTGTTGTGATTAAATTCTCAAACCAAAAGCAACTCAGGTAATGAACAGGTTTATTTGGTTGATACCCTAGATCATAGACCATCATTGTGGGAGCTTAGGATAAAAACTCAAGCTAATAACTGAAGGCAAAGTATGGGGAAACATTGTTTCTTGGCTTTATCTCTTGCTTTGTCACTGTCTCATGCTCGGATACCTCTCTTGTCCAGTCCAGGACCACTTTCTAAGAGATATTGCCAACTCAGTGGAAGAGCCTTCCCACATCAATCATCAGTCAACACAACTCTCTCAGACATGACAACCAGATATTCTGATCTAGGCTCACCCTCAGTTGATTTCTCTCAAATGACTCTAGGCTATGTCACGTTGACAGCTGAGGATAATTAGGAAAAAGAGACAATAATATATAAGGAGTCTTTAAAGATCCAAAGTCAATGTATTAACCATATTAATCACTTAAACAGCAAAAACCCAAACATGAAGATAGCAAAACAGATATGCCAGGAAATGGAAAGAGGCAAGCCTCTAAGATCAAGAAGAGGAAACCAAAACTGTCTCTCCACAGAAAGTTCCCAAACTAACAAAAACTCAAGGAACACATAACATAATAAAATTTCTGAATACAAAAATTGGCGAAAGTTCTTTTTCCCAAAAGTGACGTTTTAACTTCGTAGATAAAAAGGATCTCATCTCCTATGATAAAGAAAAGGATATCTGTTAGGATCACTTAGACACCATTTTGTTTCTCATGATTGATGATTGGATGTAAGTCTGCATCAGAGTGAGGAAAGGAAAACTTTTTAAAACAAAATGCAAGATAACAGATATTTAAAGAAACAGTATACACCTAAAGCAACTTGTTTTGCTCTAACTGCATTATAAGACACAAGCACTTTTGAAAACAAGTTTATTGCTGTGTTTTGTGTGGGTGTGTGTACGTTTGTATGTGAGAGAAAATGTCTTACATATGTATAGAGGTGACACACAAAGAAGAGAGCATCAGATGTCTTGGATCTGGAGTAGTAGGTATGTGAACTCAGGACATCACCAAGAAGAAGATGAGCAGAGCCACATGCATGACTCATAGTACTTTGTATCCAATAAACTAAAAGTCTTCCACAGATTAACAACAACAACAAAGCCAAAATAAATAAAGATGGAAAGAAAAGATCCTTGAGAACATGATACATCAGTATTAAGATGTTGTGTATGGTAATATGCATCATAAATTGACATAAATAGAATCCAATGTCAATGACCAACAATTTACAGCAGGAAAGCTGATTCCAAAGCTACTTTCATAGTGAAAATACTCAGAATGCTCAATGGAATTATGAAAAAAATAGTACACAGATTGACACAGTATGACTTCTATATTTACCACAAATCTACAACAATGTGTACAATAGTTGTGAAAGAATGATGGAAATGGGAAGAAAAAGCCAAGAATAATGGCAGAGAAATATAATCAATTTTTAATCAATAGGCCAAAGGAACCTCAGATAGGAAAAGTGTGGACTTGACCAATGTTACCCAACTACCTATGATTCTCTGTGTACAGAAATTAAATAAATGCAGGTTCACAACTTTCACAAAATTAACTCAAAGTGACCCTTAAACTTTATGTTTCTGACCCTCCAGCTACTCATATTTCTCCCAAAGAGAGAAGCTGCATGCTCTAGAGGTCTCTCTTCAAATGGAGGTGATCTCCAGCTATGGCTCTGCAGTCCCTCATGCCTCCTGGTGGTTTCTGGTAAACTCAGCCCCACTGATACCCAATCCCAGAATAACAGAAGAATAAATTAAAATCTGTTTCCTGCCACATGGATTATGGCACAAGATGTGGAATCTGCCCGATCTACCTGCCCAACACCATGCACATCTGAAAATCTCTGCTCATCAGAAACTCCTTTTGTCCCCTGGAACTGAACTTTACTGAATCACTCCGTGATGGCTTGTGGTAGCAGAAAGTTAAAAGCATTCTAATCATGTATTGCTGAAGGATGATCCACATCACTATCTTTCTACCAGTTGCTCAACTATTTGTAACATTAATTAGACAAACCTGAACGTGGAATACAATGGTCAGAACTTACTTCTAGAATCCAGACCTTCAGTTTTCCAATCTGTCTTCCCACTGCACACCAAAAGAAATGTCTGTGTATGCACACTGGACACATATTACAAGCATTACAACCTCCCATAGCCAGGGTGGCAAAGCCCTGTCCTCCCCAGGGTATCCACATCCAGAGAGGCTCAGAGGAAAGTCTTCCACTGCCCAGGTCATGAAATGGACCAAGAGAGCCACAGTCTGCCTCATGGTCCCTCCCAGTTCCAGCCGCTCTGACAGCTCAGCAGAAGTGCTCCTCCTAGTTTGGGGTCACTGGCCCCAACACTCACCATGACATGGCTTGTGGTCTCCCTCAAAGCTCCCTATATCAGAAACAAAGAAGTCTGGAAAGAACCTGCAAGCTACCTCCCACTGGTACTCCTGATTGCAAAACCTTCCCAGAGTTCCTCATTAGCTAGGATCACCCAGCTCAGACTTGGCAGACAGCACAGACCTTCACAGCTCTGCTTTTCTATCCTGCGGACAGAGAAGTCCCTAGTCTGGGAAATTTGTAGTTTAGTAAAACCCTCCAATTGCCCAGAGCACTTTCTGCTCCTCTTCCAAGGCACAGGGTCCTATGTGTGCACATTCCATTACATACTAAATGTCCAGTGCAGCCAACCCTTTGCTTCATACCTGGAAGGTCCTTCAACCAAACACAGGTTACATTCAAACAGTAACTGTTGTTAAACAAAAAGAGACCATGAGTTAGAATACAAAGAAAGGTTTATGGAAGGGCTTGGAAGCAGGAAAGAGATAGTGGAAATAGTGTAATTACAATCCCCTCTCCCCCCCAAAAAATCTTAAAAAGTTGAAACAGGCTTTATGGCCATGTGCTCCAGAGACTAGGGATTTGTATAAGAGTACACCAAGTACTACTCATGCCATTTCTCTCCAGGTTATCATCTTAAACCTGGAAAACACAGTCATGACACACAGGGCAACATCATTTTTATCCAGTTTTTCTAATTAGGTTGAACTGGTGTAACTACAATAATTTGGTTTAATGATAAGTTCAGTTCTTTATCCAGCTTCTTGATTGTCTGGTCTGTGGACACAAGAAATGGCCAGTCAGAACATTTATTGATCATCTAAAATTGATTCCCTAAATACTCATTGCTAATGTCAACTATTGTCAAAGCAGGAAAGTATTCACCCGCTATCTTTCCCCTCCCTTACTGTGCTGTGATTACACCTCTTTACAGTTCTTCAGTGAATGCAATTCTTACACAGGTCACACTTCATTTGTAACT
Organism: Peromyscus aztecus; assembly: GCA_902168405.1. Taxonomy (NCBI): domain Eukaryota; kingdom Metazoa; phylum Chordata; class Mammalia; order Rodentia; family Cricetidae; genus Peromyscus; species Peromyscus aztecus. The sequence continues at coordinate 18,490 of CABHPQ010150054.1, forward strand.
TCACAATAAAATTTAGAGAACTTGGAGGATACTCATTCACTGGTCTGTTTTTCCTTCCCACAGAGCAGTCAAGACCCATCTTGGAAGGACTTGCAGCACTACCTTTCCAGCACTGGGCAGCAGAGGCAGGATTAGGTATTTAAAGCAATTCTCAATTATATAAAGTTAGGCAAGCCTGAGCTACATGAGGCACTGATGAAAACCAGTGTTTCTCAACATTCCTAATGTTGTTACTCATTAATACAGTTAGTTCCTCATGATGTGGTGACCCCTTCACCCATCAATAAAATTATTTTCACTGCTACTTCATAACTATAATTTTGCAGATATGAATTGCAATATAAATATCTGTGTTTTCCAGTGGTCTTGGGTCCAGTCATCTGATATGGGCATTTGATCACCAAAAGGGAGCTGTGATCCCCCAGGTTGAGAACCACTGCTCTAAACCAATATAAATAAATAAATAAATAGCACTTAAGAAAAAATAGAATGAAATTCATAAACAAAAAAAATGAAAAAAAGAAATACAGAGATTATAGCAGCAATGCATTTAAGGAAAATGAAATTTTAAAAATGATATCAATAATTGACACTTTAAAATGATAAAAATAATTGGAAGAACACTTAGCTATCCTGACTTTGAAACAGAGCAGGCACTTCCCTGGTAGAGAGAATGTCCTTAATAAGACACTGTATGACTTTGTCTCATAGCCACTAAGGACTGTTAGCTGACACATGGAGTTACAGCCAATGGCCTGTCTCTCAAACCACTGAGCTGACTTTACTGAATCAACCTGGATTGCACATACCTGCATGGGAGATTTTGCTAATTGGAAACTGAATACTTAGTAGTTCAAGCTATCCTCCCTAAACTGTGCACCCACCAATTCTGTCTGTCTTCCTTCACATGGAAGGAATTAATGCATGGTGGGAAATTACACGGAAAATCACTCACCCTGTCCCATCCGGTCCTTCTTTGTAATGGAGATGCCTGCAGCTCACTGCCTTCAACTTCAGTCTGGGATCTAGCTATTGTCTAGTCCGTTTCCCCCTGCAGTGTACTGCTCCTCCTCTTCTGTTCTGAAGGGAGAAGTCATGCTCCACACACAAATCCTTTCCCTCTTCTGCAATGGACAGCCCACTATGTGACTCAAACTGGCAAGTTTAGAACTCTGATGTGCTGCAGGCCTATAATCCAAGAATTTAGGGTGGTTAGTCAGGAGGCTAGCAAGAGCAATGCCCTGTGGGGCAGCAACAATGGTTCAAGTCCACCTCAATCAATATGGGAGACCTTAACTCAAAACTGCTTTTCAAAAAGGCTGGAGATGCAGCTGTTCAAGAATTATAATACCTTCATAGCACACCAGGACTTGATGTTGGTTGTGACCCTGTAACAGCTCCTTAAGCAGCATGTTAGAGGCCTTTGATAGGCAGGTGGGCATTTAGGCTGCTTGTAAATCTGGGTTGTCTCATTTGTTATGGGAATGTAGCTTAACAGCTGATTAATCCTGGTGAACAAACATTTACATCTTACCATACTAATTTCTAACAACAGGCATGGTTAGCATACTACTTATCTTTGGGGTATTTGGGATGCAGCCCTCCCTCAGCTAAATTCTACTTTGTGTGACTTAATGTCTCCTAAGAACTGGTAAAGCCTTACACCATCAATTCTATTACCATCAAATCTACTTTTCTACATCACAGTTTAGCAGTGGAATGCTACTCTACACAGGAGACAGTGTTTACTGTCTCTCCACATAATTAATTCCAGATGGATCCTAAACCTAATGTTAAATGTTAAAAGTACAGAACTTCTGGAAGATACTAGAGAGGCCAGTACTCTCTGAGTTTGGCAAATCTGGTGATGTCTCTCTCTCCACATGTGACGATATAAGCACCATAGGCACCAGCACAGTGATGTTAACATCAAGGAATTTCTAAGCACAGTTCCACTCCCAATGCTCTGCCACAATGGTGATATTTTATTTGTACTGAAATGTGATTTTATTTGTATGTTAATAAATAAAGTTGCCCGGGGGTCAGAGCTATTAGAGCCATAGCAAAAGCTGGGCGGTGGTGGTGCACGCCTTTAATCCCAGCACTTGGTAGGCAGAGCTAGGTAGATCTCTGTGTGTTCAAGGATACAGCCGGCATTGGAGACACACGCCTTTAATCCCAATATCAACCATAGAAGACCTGGAGGTCTGTACAGACAGGCAGTGACGAGGCAGTCATGTGGTTGGGTTTACAACCAATGAGACGGCAGAACAGAAAGTCTATATAAAGACAAACACACAGGAAGTAGCTCTCTTTTGGAGAGGTACAACAACAGCGACAGTGGAGGGTAAGGTTTTTAGCTCTTAGCTATTGCTCTGACCTCTTGGGCTTTCATCTTTGCATTGGCTCTGTGTTTCTTATTTAATAAGACGGTTACTTTTACACACAGCCCAGGGAGTGAAGTTATTCAGAGGCTGCCTCTGGCCCAGGGAGATGCAAGGACTAAATAGGACCATGCTGGACCAGGCAGGACCAGGTAGGAACTTGCCAAACTGCCCTAGGGTAGTGAAATAGAAATGCCTCAGAGTAGCTAGGGATAAGAAACTTTTTTATCTGAGGGCAATTAAGAATAAGTTTCTATCTAACTGACTGGTAAAATAAGGAAACATACAGGCTTTCTCTTTTACTTCATCTTAAAAATGGTCTCTGATTCTTTCTGTCTCCACACAGTTACAAATCTCCACATTGCTACATTCTGTACATACAGCTACATATCTTTCTTATGGCCATACACTTCTATACACAGTTACATCTATTTTCACATGTCTGCACATCTTTCTTTTACATACATTACTCTTCTACTTTTCTTTTCTATGTAGCGTCTTCTTCCTTGCCTCCACACAGTTATAATTCTCCACACGGCCATAGCTATACATCTCATATACATAGCTCTCTCACCATATAATACCTTACACCGCTCCTACACGCTCTCATACCGCTCTTTACACAGTTCCTATATGTAGCGGCAACTCTTTCACGCAGCTTTATGTCTCACACACTCACTCACACACACACATGCTTCTTCTGTATCATTCACTCACTCTTAGCTCACTCGCTCTCTCATTAATTCACTCTCTCATCCTCTCTAGGCTTCTTCTTCATCTCTCACTCAGCATACATACGCTTTACTCACATTCTGCACAGCTTCATCCCTACAATGATGCTGCTCCTTCCTTAGTCAAACTCTGGACAATTATTTGTTACATTTTTCAGGGCCCAACCTATTCTCATAACACATGAAGTCACACAGTTTTTCTCAGGCTAGTGAGTCCACAAAGACCGGCCAGTGAGTGTATACACTTGTCCTTGCACTTAACTTCTTCCCAGACAGAGAACAACATTGAAATTCAGGACTAAACAGTAACAGTAGGAGGTAGAGCAGAAAGAGAAGGACCGCAAAGAACTCTGTCTCAATGTAAACAGCCTAGCCTTGATTTAGCAATAAACAACACCTGGGAATTAGTCTTTGCGTATTTTCTACAGGGGCAGTTTAGTCTGGTTGAATCTGTTCTCAAGTCTAAAATTAGCCGTCTTTGAGAATGAAAATACTCTTACTTTCCTGTGTCAGCAAAGAGGAATATTCTGGTATTACTTCTATACATCAGAATTATACAGCTTAAACAGAAATCAACTTCCCGACCATCCACAACTGTAAGTGTGCCCAAAGATGTAAAACACACTACCAAAGGGCTGTGGGGAAAAACTCCACAGCTGTTCTTATTAGGAAGGTAAAGTGGTGGCACATGAGGAAGTTACAGACAGAAAACAACCAGTCAGTTACAGCCAGTGACCCCACTGCTTTAACTAATGGGGCCACCCCGTGGATTTTATTTAGTGGGGCTCCATCATGGACTTTCCCTAGTGGGACTCCCCAACAAAGAGTTATACATCTGGTGGGTCCACCTGTCAAACGCAAGCTGTCACCTGCTGTATATTCCCACAGCCTCCTGCAAACAAGGATATTTCTAAGCTCAGTTCCACTCCCAATGCTTTGCACAGACACAGCCCAGGGAGTGAAGTTATTCAGAAGCTGCCAGCCTGGCCCAGGGAGTTGCAAGGACCACCTAGGACCACGCTGGACCAGGCAGGACCAGGCAGGAACATGCTGAACTCTGTGTCTGGCCAGTGGCTCCCACCCAGCCAGGGGAGGACACACCAAAACGACTCCCGTGCCTCAGCAGGCCGCTCCACCTAGTCCAAGGACAGCGGCCCCTCACTCACCACGACCAGCCACTCCCCCCCCCCCCCCCCCCTCGCCTGGGGACAACGGCCCTTCACTCACCACGGCCGGCCACTCCTCCCCGCCTGGGGACAGCGGCCCCTCGCTCGTCTTGGCCCACCATTCTTCCCCATCTGTGGAGAGCAACCACTCGCTCACCATGGTGGGGTTACCGAGAGGAGCTGACCCAGCTCTCCACACAATCGAGCCCAAGGTGCAGCGCAAGCCGCAACTTCCGACTTCCTCACAGGAGCTGAGCCTGTAAGCCTGGCTCCCGGAAGAACACTCCCATCTGACTGGCAGGTCCGCTGGAAGCTCTGATTGGCTAGTGAGGCCTGAGTGACAGGACCAGGTGAGCAGAAGGGACACAGCACAGTGGTTCCCAGCCTTGGCATCCAATCTAAGGACAGACCTATTCCAGATTGATTGGAGATTGGTGCCAAATTCAACAGCAAGTCTCTTGTTAATGTGGGGAATGAGTGGGTCCAGTTTTAAAAGGAAGTACACAAATTCAAAAGGAGGCTAATCAGACAAAGTTGCACAAGAGGCACACAGAGTAACTCAAAAACAGTATTAAACAACATCTACAGTGGCATGGAGACTGATAACCACAGCCTCTTTGTGGAAAGTGTTGGGTTCTCAGAATCTGAAGCAACACCTTCCCACAGGCCCTGGACCCAGACCATTACCACCTCTCCCAAGCATATCCCCATATTAGAGATGGAGCTGTTTTTGCTCTGTACATCAGGGCCTTAGAGAAACCGCCCAGAGCCTAGGCAGATTGTCAAACTCGTAGAGACCGAGTTTCAAATATCTTCTAGAAGTTATGCATCTTGCTTTTGACATGTACGTGTAAGATCCATTTGTAGTTAATTTATGGAGGTTGGAAATGTGTGTCATGTACTGGGTAGCACTCCACTACTAAGCTCCGATATAGAAGAGTACAACTGGTGATAAAAAGGATTGACCAATGCTTAGGAGATAGTAATTCACACAAAGTAGAATTTAGCTAAGGGAGGACTGCCTCTAAAATACCCCAAAGATAAGTAGTATGTTAACCGGGGCTGTTAGAGATTTGGATGCTAGGATGTAAATGAGTCTTCGCCTTTTATGTGTACTGTTATTGGTCACATGCCTGTAGTTAAAAACAGTGAGTGCAATGCTTATCCATGGAGGTTAGAGAGACACTCTGTGTAAAGATCTCTCTATAGTAAGCTGGGGCATCATAGTTTTAAGAAAGATTTCTTAGTTGTGTTGTACTGGATGCTGTAACATCAATTCCATGATGTTTTGTTTTGTTTTTGCTGTTTCATGGTATCAACTGCATAATCAAATTAAAATCCATAAGCATGGTTATAGTGGTGATTCCATGTATTATATGAAGACTCTCTCGTGCTTTCTCTAAGGTTTAGTTTAACAGATTGTACCTAGGAAATAATAATTTATTACATTGTCTTAAAAACAGTTTGTATTCAGCATTCTTTTTTTCATTGTTGTTGTTCGGCACTATCTTAAGACAAACAGCTAGCACCTTCCTATGATCAGCTGTGCCTGCTTACAAAGGATGGCCACCACCAGGTTTGCTGACTGTTGCTATTCCATCATGGAAGGAGGTATCCCCTTCTTCTGAGTATTCAGCCTCTTTTCCAGGTACTGTATGCAATTCAGGAGGACATCAAGGTCAAGGTCTGCAAGCAAGGCAACAGTTACCCAAAATGGGGGCCAGGAACCTACAGGTCCCCCTTTTATTAAAAAATGAACTTCTGACTTGGGTTGCGTGCGATGTCAGCAGGTCACCTTACCC
>CABHPQ010150055.1:0-23143 GCA_902168405.1 Peromyscus aztecus
TGCCGGCCAGCAGCAGCACTAGCATCACTTTCTTCTGAGTACTCAGTCCTCCAGGGAAGATGCCTTCAGCCTAGAATTCGAAAGCCCAGGCCTTAATCTGAGGCTATTGTGGGTTTCTAGAGGAAGGGCAACTGAGATTTAAGCTCTGTACTTTTTCCATATTTCACCCTTATCACCACCCTGAAACTCTGCCTGTTACCTCTATTTTGCAGACATGGATGCTAAAGGAGAAAGAAGTGCATGATGCCCAGGTCTGCCTGGCATCTAATCCTCAGTGTGTTTGTGGCAGGCTGGGGCCCATTGCATGAAAGAACACCCAGCCCCAGGGCTGCATGTTCTCAAGCTCAGTCCTCCTGACTTCACTATGCACAGGGAGAACATAGACCCAGGAGGGCCTCCTCAAGTCCAGGACCAGTCATTAGGGCTGAGATGAAAACTCTCCTCAGCACCACGGACCCTTAGGCTGTGACATGCTCTGTTCCTGTTTCCTGTTCTCACTGTAGTTTGCTGCATCTTGAGAGTTATGTCCATTTGGGACCTATCCCAAAAGACTGTTGTTTCCCTGAATTTAAATGTAACTAGTGGAGTCTTTCTGGAAACACACACATATACTTTTAGATGTCATATAGCAGCCCTTGCCTTTCTGTGTCATAGAATGGAGGGAACGAGAGCCAGGTGCAACAGATGTAATGAAAGGAAAGGGTCTAGACTTAGCCTTCTCACAGCTAGGCACTGAGTTGGAGCCAAGGAGCATGAGTTTAGCCACATGCAGCCTAAGGCAGTTGGCTTTTATCAGACACAACTTGACAACAACCAATCAGCCTCGACAATTGGCAGACACAAACTCACTAGCTAGTCACAGCCATGTAGGACAAACTGGAACTCAGCAAACAGCCTGAGTCACAGCAGATGGTGCAACGTGGAAGACATGGTCACAGAGAGTCTGATGGGACCACACACTGATAAGAGACTAACTGGTTAGGTCAGACAGTCTCGTGGTAGAGTAGAGAGAGCCAAAGACCCCATCTGGACTGCATGCATGTGTGTGCATGTCCATGTGCAAGTGTGTGATCTGCTCCAACACCATGGCTCTGGCAGAGGTGATGTCAGTGCAGACACTGTGGGGCTGAATGTCAGCCATTTCTGTCAGGGTCAGCCTTTGGGTTACTCCTTACCTAGGCCGAATATGGGACTGGTGGCGTATGACTGAGTAGCGCACAGCAATGACACAAGACTTCTGGAGGTAGGGTAGGATTCCTTTTAACAGCAGCCCCACCCGGGTCACCAACATGGCCAGATAATTGCTCTGTGCTGGCCCGAGCCTCCGGTAGGTACCATCTGGCAAGACCTGTGTGCAACAGAGACAGGTACTGGTTTGGAGCCAAGGCTCCCCAGGCTGCTCGTCCAGGAGCCTCCATCCCTGCAGGCAACCCACTTTTGCTCACCTAAAGCAGATCCCTTGTGCAGTATGTGAAAATGCTTGCATGAGATACCCCAGAAACCCCCACCTTTTACACCAAAGAGGTAAAGCCTGGCTAGAAGGGGACTTCTGCCAGCACCTGGGTCATAGCTTTTCTGTAACTGATTGTAGAAAGTAATATGTTCACCCTCAGGTCCTCCCCTTTCTGGGGATTGCCTTACCACTGTACCTCATGACTGCTCTGAAAACCATGTGCTAAGTATTTACACATGGAGAGTCTGAGACTTAAAGTGACAAGATTTTCCCAACACCATTGTGCTCCTAAGCTGGGTTTTATCCTTATCTGTGAGACCCCTGAGCCTCTTTTGGGGGTAAGGGGGCTTGTGGTCCAAACTCAGCTTTGCTGAGGCAAACCAGAGCCTGTGGCAACTACATAAAGGGAAAGTCCCTTCCCTAGGCAGTCTGGGTTTATAGTCTTCCCAGCACCTAACCTCTGCAAAGCGGCTCAGCATGTTCTCTCTGGGAACCCTCACGTGGTTCAGTCGCAGGAAGCCATTGTCTACGTGTTCCAAGCCCATCTTTGGCCCTATGTCCCCAACTGTGATTCCTAGAAGAGGGTAGAGATGAGAACGCCTGTCAGTTGAGTGCATATAGTATGCCAGACACACAGACACAAGCATTCACACACACAGATGCACACACACAGGTATACACAGGCACACACACAGGTATATACACAGGTACACAGACATACATAGGCACATACGGGTGCACACACAGGTATACACACACACACACACACACACACACACACACACACTGTTGTATTCAGGAGGCAGGTAAGCAAGCTGAAGTCAGACAGATGCTGAGTCTTTTGCCAGTCAAACAGCCAGCTCTACTAGCTCTGTCAACTGGATTTCTTCTGGCGAAGAGAGACGTGTCCCAGCTTCTTCTGCACATCTCTTGGGGATTCAGGACTGGGCAAGTTGGTGGGACCATCTTATAGGAGGGGTCCTTGAGGAAGCAGCAGGGCTTACCTGGCAGTGGGGTGTGGTCCTGTAGGCTCCGGATGGGTACAATGAAGGCATGCATGCCATGCTGGGCTCCTGAGCAGATCAACTGGGCAAGGACTATAGCATGCGTGACTGACCGTCCCACTAGGCAGAAATATGAGAGGCCCATCACAGGAAGCCCTATGTACCATGTCTTACCCCTGTCTCCTGGGCTTGGGAAAGTCACTGATGACAGAAGGAATTGCCACACACACAAAATCTAGCTAGAGTGAAACAGTGACTTGGCAAGGGAGTTTGAAGTGAGCAAACTTGTAAAGAATAGTTGTACTCTACCACAACAGCTAAGGCGCTCTGCTGTCAGCCCCATGATGAGCACAGCCATCCCTTATCAAAACCCAGCATGAGCCCAGCTCTTGGCTGAGGTTTCCTGGTTCTTGCAGGGCAGGTAAGAGGAGTCTTATTTTCCAGATAGGGAAGCTGAGGCTCTGTACAGAGTGACACACTGCAGGTCGCTGGCCTGGAGGGGGAGAGCTGGAATTTAAACCACATCAGCCTGATCTTAAAGATGGGTTTCTTTCCCCTGAAAACTTGATATTGATCACTCAATTGTCTTTGTCCCCCCTACCCTCTCTTCTTTCCTGCCTTGCTTTCCCCATTCTGCCACCTGCCCTGCTTTGGTTGAATTCAAATAATTTATTTATTCAATGTCCATACCAGACATTCTCTCACTGGGTCTCCAAGTGCTGCAGTGGAGTCCTGAGAAATGATATCTCAAAGGGGCCTTTGCTAGGACCCTGTCTTGGAGCTCAGTGACATTAGTGCGGCTGCCACCTGGTATCTGTGTGATTGGAGGTTGTCTGAGTATGGAGTGGCAGGGGCAGGGAGGATGTTTAGCCACTAACTAGTCTCAGGGCATGTGTTTTGGTAAGTGGCAAGCTTATTGTTAACTTGAGGGGCTAAAACATGATATTGTGGGAAGCTCTTAGGATAAGACTAGGTGGTGTGTGTATCGGTATATGTGCACAAGTGTGTCTAGGGGGACAGCATATGTGTTCTATACATGCATGAGTGTCTGTGATGGGGTAGTGTGCTTATTTTTGTGTACGTGTGTTGGTAAAGGCAGTGTCTGTGTGTTATGTACAGGTACAGGTGTGTCTGTATGGTGGTAGTGTATGCTGTGTACCTACATGTGGGTGTCAGTGTTATGTACATACACATTGGGCTATGTGTGGTGTGTATATGCACAGGTATGTCTGCTTGAGAACAGAAATACAATACCTTGAAATGAAGGCAACTGGCCTCTTACAGGGGCTGGAGTGAGACCAGCCAGACAGGCCACAGGATTCTTCTCATATGTGTGTCTGGGGGAGGGGGCAGTATGTGTATGTTTACATCTACATGTTGTCTATGTATGGGCAGTGTGTACATGTCTGTAGGGACAAAGTTTGTGTTGTAAGGCGATGTATGTTGTGTGTATCTGTGACTGTAGGGGACAGTATGTGTTTATGTGTGTTTTATGCTTGCATATCTCTCTGTGGGGTAGTGTGTGAGTTGTGTGCATCACACATGTGTTGTGTCGGGGCAGTGCATATGTGGTATGTTCTTGGCCCTCATCACCCACAGGGTGGGAGCATTTCCTTATCTACTCAAAGCTCCTTTGAGACCTTCCCGCCACTTACTAAGGAAGTTCTTACATCCCACCTATTTCAATTGATTTCAAGGTGATCAGCCTAGAACATAAAATCAACCTGATGTGTGTTGGGCATCAAAGTTAGTGCTATTCAGCTCCAGCTTTGTCTTCATTATGGAGAGAAAGGGAAATAGGAAGGAAGATACTCACAGTCCCCAGGCCACCACTTGGCAGCAGTCATTGTAGGGCTGTGTATCACAAACTCCTGGGTGACTGCATCATAGGTGGCTTCGGTCTCCAGGCCCCTCAGGTATGTCCCTTGGGATCAAGGAGGAGAATTAGACTGTTTGAGCCAAGGTGAGCTACTGGCTGCACTTGTAGCCCTTTCTCCCTTTATCTATGGGCTGTGTGAGGACATAGGAATGCATGCTAACACTTCCAAGAGGAATAACCTGCCCCTCTGGTAGCTCATACAATGTATGTGTACACATTAGAAAAAGTCATTCCTTCCTCAAGACCTGTGACTGCCATCTGCTGGGACTTTTCCAAATTAGCATGCATATTTATGAGCTATGAATAGGTCCCCTGGAGTTGTGTAGTCTGAACACTGTATGCAGTAGCTCTGGCTCACCATGTCCCAGTTCTGTCTGGGCATATGTTGTGATGATTTGGAAATTTTTGCCGAGTTGGCCCCATTTGGCAATCTGCTCATCTGAGCCCAGGCTTCTTAGAGCATTCATGGCAATACCATGTAAGCTTAAGTTGGCATATCCAGAAAGTACCCTGTGGGGGAGAGAGGTTATAGATGAGTAGCCTCTGGAAGATGGGTCCATAAACGTTCAACCTGGGTAGGGCACAGGAGGGAAGGGGCATCTGGCATACTAATCTTCCAGTAAGTCGTCCTTTGCTGAGGGAAATGTTTCATGGGCCCAGGGGTTGCAGGCAAGCCTGTCTGGTGGGGCTGCCCCAACGAGCACCTGTCAGCATAACTGCGTTCAGGACTGCCTTCTGACCAGCCCAGACGCCGGGCTAGCATCTCAAGGTGGAATCTTTTTTGAACTGCAGCCTCGTATTGCTCATCCTGAGTCATGAAGTAATGGTCCTTCAGGTTGAACACTGGGTCACCTTGGAGGATGCTTTCTGCAGCAGAGAGAACAGAGGACTTTGGTGGCTTGGAGAAGGTTCCTGATACCTTCAAATTTTCCCACCTACTTGCCTCATGGATTTTGAAAGGAGGTCAGTTGTCACTGTCATTTAACAAAAGAGACCCCTGAGAAGAGAAATGTGCTCTGACCGCTCATGCAAAGCTATGCTCTGGTGGAACCAGGACCAGCATGTGGATATTCTGTTGCCCAGGTGTCTGGTGTCAAGGACCAGTTTGTTACTTGAAGGAGGGACTAGGCTTATAGATATAACTCAGTTGGTAGAATGGCTGCCCAGAATGCATAAAGTTCTGGCTTTGATCCATAGCACCAGTTCTCCAGAACCATATAAACCAGGCACAGCAGCCTACACCTTCAATTCCAGCATTTGGGAGGTAGAGGCAGAAAGTTCTAGATCATCATTGGCTATGTAGCGGTTTGAGACCAGCCTGGGCTATAAGTGTCTCTGTCTCAAAAGAGTAAGCAAGCAACAACAAAGACCATTAGTTAAAGGAGGAGTACAGAATTAAAGAACTGTTCTAGGAAAAAAACAAACAAACAAACAAACAAACAAAAAAAAACCAACATGCAGGTTCAAAGTCAACTCTTGGCCTCCTGCCTCTGCTTACCAACTTTCCTCCTCAGCACAGTGTTGTGGACGCCTCCATCAAGGATGTTGGTGAGCCGCTCCACACTGAAGGATGGCATACACCTTTCGCTGTCTATGTCAGGGTGAACTTGCCTGCTCCAGGTGTCCCCCAGTGATACTCGGTGCACTGGGCTCCCCATCTTGGATCTGCCTGGTGTCTGAAAGAGAAACACTTCTGGCCTGACTGCCTTGAGGGTCTGCTCTGAGCACTGGGAGGAGCCAAGAACCTGAGTGCAAAAGGCATTGCCCAGGGCTAGTGTCAGTCAGAGCCTGTCTTAATTACCTGAATGACATCACACGCCTACCCTGTTCTCATGGCTACTGGCTGTGGTCCACACATTGTTCATGAGTGAATGCAGCCTGGGTTGCTGTCTGCAGTAGCCAAGGCCATGATGATTTGACCACAAAGCTCCTATTCTACCCTCTATAGCTTGTGTCATAGCAATGCCTGGGATAGTTTTCATGAAGAGTCAGAGGGAGGCACGTGGAAGAGAACAGTCCTAGAGAGGTTTTGTGAGCCGCTACTACTAGAGGTGGCTGAGAGCTGGCTGGGGTCTGACACAAAGCATATACCTTGTTCATTATTTACCTTACTGGGAGGCTCACTCCAGGGACTCTGTGGTCCCACTCACTTCCTTCATCTCCATTTCTGTGATACCTACTGAGTACTGTGCAGTGGGGCCTGATGGCATAGGCCTGTAATTCCATCTGTTTGGGAGGCAAAGATCACAAGACCTACCTGGAGTACAGAATGTATTCAAGGACAGTCTGGGTAATTTAGTGACACCATGTCTCAAAATGCTTACCTAGCATACACAAAGCCCTGGGTTAAATTCCTATCACTGTAGAAGAAGAGGATGGAGAGGAAGAGGAGGAAGAAGGGACACTTGTAAAAAGAAGACAGAGGGGGAGAGTTTGCTCTCTTCCTGTGAAGTGTTCCCCTGTGTCCCCGGTGTTCCCTATAGCCAAGGTGGCTCCTGCCTCCTTCAACCAAACCCTTGTCCTTTTCAAAACCCCTATTCTCCCACAGTGAGTCAACAGCTAGACTCATCCATTCACCTTCTTTGAGCACCCAAACTCCATCTGTTCCTTGCCATCTCCTTGGCTATCACTCAGCCACCTTCACCTCTCACCTGGCCTCAGTGTTTCTGGTCATGTTTTCCTTTCTTGTTTGTGAGTGGATCCTCAGTCGGTTGCAGAAAGGAGTCCTTTCACGACCACGTACTTTCCTGCAGCTAGACTGCCAGCTCTGCCACCTTATTCCCAACCCCCCTCTCTTCCTGATCTTTGCCCTGTTCTCCCTGGCCAAGGCTCAGCTCTCCAGTGTTCCTAGTGAGTTCCAGCTTCTAGAGAACTTACAGTAATGCAACCCTCCCAACAGAACATTCCTGTAAGGACTGGGCATCCCTCTGAGGTACTCCTGCCCATAGCAGTGAGTGCTAGGAAGGTGGCATTGTGTCTCCCTCGTCCCAGAGTGTGGCTGTCACCTGCTTTCCTTTCCTTCCTCTCCTGAGCCTATATAGTAAGGGCCTAGTCATTTCATAGTGAGGACAGGACTGAGGAAGGGGATACCTTTGTCAGGCCTCAGCCCAGGCAGGCTTCTGAAGTGGGGCTGTGGGGTACTGACAGGGACCTGGCCTGTACAAGGAGCCCTTTGTCTGCTTGCCTTCCTGTGAGGCTGCCTAGCTGCCTCTTCTTGCCTCTAGCTTCCTCTATGCCCGATACACTTGCTATTCCCCAACTCTCCAGCCTCCTGCCATGGCCAGCCTTTGCCAGGGCCCTGCCTCTGCCTGGACACTCTTTCCTCAGATGTCACCATGGCTTCTCTGTTTTGCCTCGGTATCAGACCTCAGTGAGGCTCCCTGCACCTCCTTTAACAGCCCAAGCCCCCTACCTACATTGCTGATACCCTCTCTCTGCCCTAACCGTCTAACAGGCAGGACAAGTAACTCATTACATTTTTGTTACTGCCCTTACCAGCTTCCCCCACCAAAGTTTAAACTGCTACCTCTAGGAGGTGCTTGTAAATAAGAGTGACGGGAGCAAGGCGGTGCTCAGAGCCACTGAGGATGTCTAGGCTCCTGCTGCACCTTCGGTAGGGTCTGTCAGTTCTCCATTTGCGGCCTGGGACTCTCCTTCACTCACCTCTGTCCTGGGGCAGCTCTGACGCCTGGGTTGGCTTCTCTCTAACTGGCCCAATCTTCAGACTGTTGGCTCCACCCCTTTCTCCTCCCTTAGGGCTGGAATTTACAGGCCCAGCCAGAGCACTGCCCTGCTCTTTCCTGCCAGTGTTCCTGGGCAGGTGGGGTGTGCTGTGTCAGGTGCTAGGCGCTCTTGGAAAGATTCAGCCTCCCGTCTCAGAGCTAGGGATCCTTTTGAGGTGCTAGGACCTAAAGCCTTGTTTCCTGGTGGTGTTTCCACAGGGAGATCCTGGACAAGTCCTAGTTGCCCCTACTTGCCTGTAAGTGTCACATGAGCTGAGCAGGCTTCCCGGTGATTCTTATGGGAAAGGACTGCTCTGTGAAGTGAATGGCTTTGCTCTAAATGTGCCCTTGTCTATATCATGCTCATCACTGCTGGTACACCTGACCCCTGATCCCTGGCTCAGTATTTGAGGAGTACTGCAGTATGTTATGTAGGGTACTGAGAAGAACCAGGTCTCCACAAGTGAGTGAGGCAGACTGAGAGCTCTTTTACCTCCACCCTTTCCCAGAGAAGGTAGGGTGAATCTTCATGTGGTAAGTGAAGACCTAGGTAATGCCATGTGCCCAGGTTGTGCAATAAATAAATCACCAACCTGAAATTTGAACCAAATCTCAGGTGACAAAGATGAACTCGTGCTCCATTTGTACAATATTGGGAAAGAAGTCACAGAGCCAGGTCTCCTGGAAAGACTTCTGAAGCTTGGTGATTCTGGGTAGGTATCTTCCTATCTGGGACCTTGTCCATCTCCCTATTTGTGTCATATGTGTGCATGTGTGCACATGCAAAAGTGTGTATATGCATGGGTGTGTTCATATGCACACACACACACACACACACACACACACTCACATACTAAGGGACCACACAGCTCCCCAGTGTATCCCCAAGGTAGTGTACAGTTTGCTCTGCAGGAAGATGCCATTCCCTGTGACCCAGGGTCACCTAACCTGTCATACTGGGACTGTGTGGCCCTGGCTGTTGGTGGTAGCTACACATGGGTGATGGTTTCAGGTTAGGTAGCTTTGACCAGGACTAGTGGGATAGTTCAACAAGGTGAAGGCGCTTGCTGCACAAGCCTGAGGGCCTGAGTTTGATCGCTGCATCCCATGTGGAAGGAGAGAATCTACTCCTAAAGCTGTGCTCTGACAGCCCCCAATGCACCATAGCAAAAGCTAACTGCTGCCTTCCCCATCTGCCCACCCCACACAAACAAACAAACAAAGGTAGCCTTGACTTCACTGTTTGGAGGTGGTCATCTGACCTAAGCATTTGTGCCATCATTGACCATGGACAGTTACTTAATTTGCCTCCATTAGAATTTCCACATCTCAAAAAAATATTTACAGTGTGTGTATGTGTACGAGTACAAATGTGCCCTTGAACCCCTTATCCTGCAGGGATTAGAAACACATGCCACCATGCTTTGCTTACTTCTATTGTTAATTAAGTAAAAACATATAGAAAAATAGAGAGAAAAAATAATGACCCCATATGTGCCTGGTACCCATATGCATCGACTGTCAGTCATTCCAATGCTCATCTCATTTCCATCTGTATGTATCTGACCCCCACATGTATCTGAGCCCTGCATGTATGGGATAGTAGCCTTGACAGTGGTCATCTCATGTTTTTTTGTTCTTTGTTTTTAACTTTTTAGTTTAATAACTTTAGACTTTTAAAAAGCTGCAAAAAGTAGCACAGAATTTGTGTATACCCTCCACTCAGCTTCCTCTAATGCTAATGTATTATGTTCCCATAGTACCACTAAGAAATTAGACCAGCAAGATGGCTCAGCCAGTAGAATCGCTTGCCATGCAAGTCTAATGACTAGAGTTCAATCCCTGATCCTGTGGTGGAGGGAAAGAACAGAGTTCTCAAGAGTTGTCCTCTGATCTTTATGTCCACTGTGTTGCACACCTGCCCACAGTAGTTAATTTAATACAGTGTAAGGATGCTGCTTATGGTATGCATGGGGAAAAGTGTGTGGTATGCAGGCCAAGAGACAGCAGGCATGACTTAGGCTATCTTCTCCCCTGTGCACAGTAGTTACTTCTCCAACCATCACGTGTGGCTACATGCAGGAAGTGCTAGTAACTAGGGAAGCTCGCCTGAGCTTTGCTGTCCCGAGGTCCTGGGATCAGTTCCAGAGGTGAGGAGGACCTCACTTGGTCTCCAACCTCTCGACAAGTCAAAACAGCTAGCCTAAGGACTTGCCACAAATCACATGGATCAAGGCCCTAGGTAGAGAACCTGTCTTCAACAGGATCTCCCAAAAGCTAGAGGCTGTCTTTAGGACAAGGGCCTTTCTGTTGTCATATGCAGTTTGGAATATGACTGAGTTAACCCTTTATTGCACATTGATTTTTCCTAGTTTCCTCATTAACACCTGTTTTCTTATTCAAGATCCAGTTCAGGATCCACATTACATTTAGCTGTCCTCCTCAATCACACTCCCCCCACCCCACTCCCATCCCCCTTATCCCCCCACCCTCCCCACCCCCACCCCCCATCCCACCCCACCATGTGAGAGCTAGGTATCAAACCTAGGTCCTCTGGAAGAGCAGACAGTGCTCTTAACCACTAAGCCCTTCTCCAGTCCTACCTTTGTTTTTTTTTAATTCTGCTACCTTGCGGCGTCGGAGGAGGGGAGGCATTGTGAATGTCCTTCAATTTGGATTTGTTATTTTTTCCAGGATTAGATTGAGAATAAGTTTTTGGTGGTCCATTTTGATACTTGCTCTGCCTTTTCCATGGACATCAAGTTTTTACAAACAAATCCCTGTTGCCACTGATGATGTTTCTCAGAGGTGGGATTAAAATGTTGTTTTGTGTTCTTTCTATTGTAATTTAAAATTTTAAATCATTATTATACATTAGTTTATTTTTAATCTAAAAATAAAACTATATATGTTTGTGGCATACTATATGAAGTTTTGAAATATATATATAATGGAATGGTTAAATCTAATTATTATAATCATGACCTCATGTCACACTTTCGTGGTCAGTACAGTTAAATATACTCTTAGTAACTTCAAAGGATATGGTGTGTTGCTATTAATTATGTTCACCATTGAAAGGACCAAGCAGATGCCATAACAGGCTGCTCAGTCTTCTCTCAGAGATCAGGCCTCAATTTCAGTTTCCTGAGACTTGAGCAAGCAGTCTCTGGGAGGGCCGTGAATGGGGCCCCTCACCAACTTAGAGTTACAGAGCCTGGACCACTGAGCCAGCCCCCACAGTCAGTACGTGCTTGGCCAGCCAGCCCCCATGGCGGCTCAAGGACAAAGCCTGGGACTTGTGCTGGGCTGCCCCCAAAGTGATAATTGTAAACCAGGATTCCTAAGTGCAGATAAGAACTTAGACCCCTTCTTCCCAGGTGGCTTTATCAGCTACAGAAACTTAAGAAAACACAGAGTCAGGATATTCAAACATCTGGCAGAGGCTAAGTGGTCATAAAACATCCCAAACTTCACGGACCCTGGAGATGGGTTGTAAGACTCCCGACAGGGCAAACAGATAAGCTAAAATAAGACCAAGTCCAGGCCCGGGAAAAACTGGACCAATCAAGGATGGACCCGTACTAATCCCCTCCCCTCTAAGAGATTTTATGGGTTTTGCCTATAAAAACTAACTTCCCCAAGAAAGGGCAAGCTCCTCCCGGCCTCACTGCTAAGAGTGAGTGCTTGGGATCGAGCTTCCCTGACCATGGCTTGTAAGAATAAACCTTGCTTTTGCATTCTGTACCTAAAGTCTCCGGTGGTTTCTTTGGGGACGTGATCTGGGCATAACACCATCTTGTACAGTGGATCTTTTGAATTTACTCATTCCTCCTGTCTGAATGAAATTGATTGACCAGTACTCCACTGTCCCCAGTAACCGCCATTCTATCCTGTGTCCATGAGTTCAGTTTTATTAGGTTCCACATGTGGTGAAATTATGTAATATTTATCTTTTTGTGCCAGTCTTCCTTTACTTAATGTCTAGCATGTGCATCCATGTTGTTGCAAATGGAAGCCTTCTGTTCTTGTTTGTTTGTTTGTTTGAGACAGGGTCTTACTATGTATCTTTGGCTGGCCTAGAGCTCACCATGTAGACCAGGCTGGCTCCAAATTCACAGAAATCTACTTGCTTCTGCCTTGAAAGTGCTGAGATTAAAAGCATATGCTTCTGTTCTTTTAAAACAATTAAATAGTAGGGGTTGGAGAGAGAGCTCGGTGGTTAAGAGCACACAGGCTGTTTTTCCAGAGATCCTGGGTTCAATTCCCAGCACTCAGTAGCTCAAAACCATCTATAACTTCAGTCCCATGGGACCCAACACCCTCTTCTGGCCTTTAGATGCACTGTATGCTCATGTTGCATGAATATACATGCCGATAAAATGTCCATACACATAAAAATGAAACAATATAGAAGAACTGCATGGTATTCCTCTCTATATTTATTTGTCTATTTATTAATCAATGGGCACTCAGGTTGATTCTATGTTAGTGTTGTTCTTTTCTTTAGTTGTTGCTGCCCTTTAAGCCATGGCTGTCTGAATCAGGAACTGCAACTCTGCAGCTACCAGCAGTGGTTAGGTCAAGGGCAGTAGCCAGAGGGAATTCTGTTCCCTCAGGCTCCATCTCTTGCAAAGCTACAAGGGAACTTAACTAAACTTTTCTCCCTCTAAAGAACTCAAGATTCAAAGGTTAAGGTGGAATTCTGCTCTTCAAAGAGGCTGACTAGCAAGTAGCTCACCTCCTCTCCTTGCTCGTGTCCTCCAAAGAACCCTCAGGGTTCTCCTTGCCCTCCTCATAAATCCTTCTCACCCTGCTCCTCCCTACCACTTCCTGTCAGCTAGTTGCTGCACAGCCTCCTGACCGCAGGTGAATTTTATTTACTCAAACACATCTTTGCATCATTAAACAAATGTTCCAGAGCATAAACAAAAGTAACACACCTTGAAATAATCTACAACATGTCAGTCGTTGAATCTTGCTGCAGTGAACATGGGAATGTTACTCTCTGTTGAACAAGTGTGTTTGGGTTTTATTTATTTGTTCTGATGATAGATATTCTAACAGGTATAAAGTTGTATCATTACAGTTTTAATTTTCATTTCCCTGATGATTAGTAGTGTCAAGCAGTTTTCAAATATTAACCATTTCTGTGTCTCCTTTTAATATTTGTCAGTTTCTTTCCCCATTTGAAAACAAGTAGTTTGTTTTCTTGCTTGCTCCTGAATTATACTGGTTTCTTGTATATTTTAGATATTAACTGGTTATTAGAAATTAATTTGAAAATATGGTTTCTCACTCTGTTATTGTTCCTTCTGTTCTTCAGGAGCTTTTTAGTGTGATGTAATCTGATTTTTTATTTTTGCCTTTCCCCTCTTTTATTGAAAATAGATTTTTTTTTTTTTTGGTTTTTCGAGACAGGGTTTCCCTGTGTAGAAAATAGATTTTTTTTTCATAGAGTATCTTCTGATTATGGCTCCCTTCCTCCTACTCCTCCCTGTTCCTCCCCACCTCCCTTCCCATCTGGAGCTGCACCCTTTCTGTCTCTCATTAGAAAACAAACAGGCACCCAAGGACTAATAGTACAGTACAATAAGATAAATTAAAAACATACATATTGGAATATGACACAACAGTCAAACAAGAAAAAGAGCCAAATAAAAAGCACAAGAAACACATGTAGTTGTAGAGACACACACATTCACACACAGAAATCCCAAAAAAACCCTCAAACCAGAAACCATAATATATACACAAAGGATCTATAAGTTAAAAGTAGATAACAAAAAATAAAATTAAAAAAATGCCCTGACTTAACATCATGACACAAAGAACCTGCAGAGATGCCATTGAGTTTGTTTTGTGTTGGTCATCTATTGCTGGGCACGAAGCCTATTTAGGAGCAGTTTGTTTTCATTTGCAAATAGTTATCAATTGGAGATAGCTTTCGAGTTAGGGCTGGGGGCATGTGTCCACATCTCCAGAACCCCATTTGGTACAGACCCATGCAGGCCTCTACAGTCTCTGTAATTTCATATGTGTGCCATCCCCATTGTGTGTCTAGAAGTCCTTGATTCCTTGTTCTCTGTCCCCTCTGGCCCTTACACTCTTTCTGTCTCCTCTTCAACAGTTTTTCCTGAGCCCTGAGGGGAGAGATTTGATGGAGCCATGCTTTTCAAGTCTGAGTGTTCCAAGGCCTCTCACTCTCTGCATATTGTCTGGCTGTGGGTCTCTATTTGTTGTTATGTGCTGTAGGAGGAAACTTCTCTGATGATGGCTGTCTTAGTTAGGGTTTCTATTGCTATGATGAAACACCATGACCAAAAAGCAAGTTGAGGAGGAAAAGGTTTATTGAGCTTACACTTCTACACCACTGTTTATCATTAGAGGAAGTCAGGACAGGAACTCAAACAGGGCAGGAACCTGGAGGCAGGAGCTGATGCAGAAGCCATGGAGGGGTGCTGCTTACTGGCTTGTAGTTTTTTGTTTTGTTTTTTTAACTCTTTGGCTCCTTTGGGGTCCTGCCACCCAGCTCCCAAATAAATACATGTACAGAGACTTATTACTTAAAAATGTCAGCCTTAGCTTTGGTTATTTATAGCCAGCTTATCTTAACTTAAATTATCCCATGTACCTCCTGCCTCTGTGCTTTTATCTGTCTCTATTTCATATGCCTTTCTTTACTTCTTACTCTGTGGCTTGCTGTGTAGCTGGGTGGCTGGCCCCTGGAGTCTTCTCTCCTTTTCTCATTCCCTGATCTTTTCTCCCAGATTCCTCCTATTTATTTTCTCTGAATGCTGCCCCAGCTATCCTTTTTCCTTCCTTGCTACTGGCTGTTCAGCTCTTTATT
Organism: Peromyscus aztecus; assembly: GCA_902168405.1. NCBI lineage: Eukaryota > Metazoa > Chordata > Mammalia > Rodentia > Cricetidae > Peromyscus > Peromyscus aztecus. Next base: position 14,909 of record CABHPQ010150055.1, read on the forward strand.
AGACCAATCAGGTGTTTTAGACAGGCAAAATAACACAGCTTCACAGAGTTAAACAAATGTAACATAAAAGAATGCAACACATCTTTGCATCATTAAACAAATGTTCTACAGCATAAACAAATGTAACACATCTTAAAATAATATTCCACAACACTGACTTGCTCCCCATGGCTTGCACAGGGGACCACCAGCCCAGGGATATGACTAGGTGGAGACAGGAAGTGATAAGGCAGGGTGGAGACAGGAGCTTGGTCCCTTTCAGTCTGAGGATTCCTAGAGGTAAGAAGTCTTTCTAGTGGCTGGCTACTCTGCTTCTCTGATCTTTCAGCTTTCATCCTGATATCTGACTCTGGTTTTTATTATTAAGACTAATTAGAATTCCTGCTACAGGGCTGGGTCCTCTCACATCAATCACGAATTAAGAAAATGCCCTACAGGCTTGTGTACAGTCTGATCTTATGGAAGCTGCTTGTGTGTGTGTGTGTGTGTGTGTGTGTGTGTGTGTGTGTGTAGCCCTGGCTGTCCTAGAACTGGCTCTGTAGACCAGGCTGGCCTCAAACTCATAGAGATCCACCTGCCTCTGCCTTCTGAGTATTGGGATTAAAGGCCTGTGCCACCACAACGATCTGGAAACATTTTCTTAATTGAAGTTCCCTCTTCTTTGGTGACTTTAGCTTGTGTCAAATTGATGTAAAACTAGCCAGGACAATGGCTGAACAAGGCATAATCTATGAGTATAGCAGAGTGTCTTTAGGAGTCATTTTATTGTTGCATTCCGTTATCAGAACCATAGTATTTGTTTCCCCATGGGTTCCTGGCCTATCTAGTCTCAGTCTTGATCACCCAAGCAGTATCTGGTATGGGTTCCATTTCATGGAGTGGTCTTGGTTGGTGACTCCCACAAGCTATGTGTTACTATTGCACCAGCATATCTTGCAGGCAGGTCACTCTTGTAGACTGACGGCTTTGTAGCTGGGTTGGCATAATGATACAGTGTGTGGGAGGCCTGCATGGGTTTTGGACCAAGGTGCCCTGTGGCGGGTGAGGCACAACATGCAGGCACAGTGGACAGCAGCATGGCATGGTGCAGAGTCACTCACATGGCCAGCATGATGCCATGTGGCAAGCTTATCTGGGGAGAGGGTAGAGAGAATGGAGGGGGAGGGGGAGGGAGAGGGAGAGGAACAGGGAGAGGGAGAGGAGGGGGATGGGGAGAGGGAGAGGGACAGGGACAGGGAGGGGGACAGGGAGAGGGAGAGGTGTGTGCTACCTCTGGGGAGAGGAGCGGGGAAGAGTTTTTTCCTCTTAAGGGGGCTTCAATGTAAGATTACATCAGGACTCTGGGCAGGTCTTTCAGGGGTGAGTCAGAGTACTAACATTCCTCCATTTTGATTATTATAACAGGTGAGTTACAGATAACAAGTAGGGGAAACGAGGGTGCCGAATTCTCGAGGCTGCTTCCTGCTGATTTGGGGGCAAAGTGGGGAGGGGGAAGTTGGGAGTCACACATTGTGGGAGCTGTGAGTGAAGAAGCATTCAGTTAGCTGTCATTGTGGAGATCTCTCAGGCATCTGTTTCTTGAGGGAGCTGAGAAGGCAGGTTGCAGCAGTGATGTTCCAGGAGCTTGGGGGAATGGCACACCAAATCAGGAGTACAGGAGCCATTGCATCTGATATTTCTCAGGAGGTAGAAATACCTCCATTCATCCTATAAAAAGTGTCAATGAACTTCTGCCAAGTCCTGGGAGGTAAGGAATGTGTTGCTGGAGTCCCTCCCCCACAAGCAAGAAGCTGTGATCGGTTGACTGAAGCACAACTGTCCTCAGGAGAAGATGTCCCTAGGTAACAACAGTTCAGACACTGGCTCAATTAAAACTGACATCTGGAGACAGTCACCGCGGCGGCCCGCAGAGGCAGACAGGCCCGGCGGCAGCCCGTAGAGGCAGGTAGGCCCGGCGGGAGCAGACAGAGGCAGACAGGCCCCGCAGCGGCAGTGGCGGCCTGCAGAGGCAGACAGGCCTGGCTGCGGCCCGCAGAGGCAGGGAGGCCTGGAGGCGGCTGGCAGAGGCAGACAGGCACGGAGGCGGCAGGCAGAGGCAGGTAGGCCCAGCAGCCCGCAGAGGCAGGTAGGCCCGATGCGGAGGCAGGCAGGCGGCCGGCCGAAACACAGTTGCAATAAAGACCAGAAACTGAGCTATTACCTGCTGAAGAGTTAGTGAAAACAAGCTCTTAATCAAGAGCTTGGAACAGGGAAGCCTTTAATCCCAAAACCTGGAGAAGAAGCTATCTCCATGGGATGAAACCAGAACGAATCTGAACACTCTGTCTGAGGCCAACCCAGGGCCCAGCTGCTGACCCTGCAAAACCCAACAACTTGGAGGTGTTGGTGAGACTACCCTGCTCAGCTGAAATCCATCCAGGAGAGGATTCAGATCCCTACAGTTTGAACTCTGAGGAAACAAGATCAGCTGAGGAGTTGACGAATGAGCAAAACATGACCTGAGAACACAGAAGAAGGCGCCGCACAGCCACCGAACCAGATCACCAGAATCATAAGTATATACTTCACCGACTGAGATCAGCTGCTTCTGAAGAAACAGCCCAACAGTACCAATTTAACCAAGAACTCCTAGTGAGCCAAGACTAAAAATTAGAACAAGAGAGGCACTCTCAGACACAGACACCACCTGCACCGAGCAGAGGAAGAGATGAGTAGATGCCAGTGCAAAAATACAGGCAACAACATAAAGACCTATACGGCAACACCAGAAACTAGTGATTCTACACCTGCAAGACCTGAACATACCAAGACAGAAGAAACAGAAGAAATCACTCTTAAAAATGACTTTAAGAAAATGATAGAGGCCCTTAAAGAGGAAATGCAAAACTCCATTAAAGAGGAAATAAAAAATTCCCTTAAAGAGGAAATGCAAAACTCCATTAAAGAGGAAATAAAAAATTCCCTTAAAGAGGAAATGAAAAACTCCATTAAAGAGGAAATAAAAAGTCCTCTTAAAGAGGAAATGAAAAGTTCTCTTAAAGAGGAAATGAAAAACTCCCTTAAAGAGGAAATAAAAAATTCCCTTAAAGAAATGGAAGAAAAAAACAAACAAAAAATTGAAAGAAAGCCAAGAAAAAATAATTAAACAGATGAAAGAAACAATCCAAGATCTGAAAAATGAAATTGAGACAACAAAGAAAACACAACTGAGGGAATGCTGGAAATAGAAATCCTGACTAAACAAACAGGAACTACAGAAACAAGCATAACCAACCGAATACAAGAGATGGAACAGAGAATCTCTGACACTGAAGACATAATAGAGAAAATAGATTCGTCAGTCAAAGAAAACACTAAAGACAAAAAAGTAGTAACACAAAACGTCCAAGAAATCTGGGACACCATGAAAAGACCAAACCTAAGAATAATAGGGATAGAAGGAGAAGAATACCAACTCAAAGGCACAGAAAATATATTCAACAAAATTATAGAAGAAAACTTTCCTAACCTAAAGAAAGAAATACCTATGAAGATACAAGAAGCTTACAGAACACCAAATAGGCTGGATCAAAAAAAAAAGTCCCCTTGTCACATAATAATCAAAACACTAAACATACAGAACAAAGAAAAAATGTTAAGAGCTGCAAAGGAAAAAGACCAAGTAACATATAAAGGCAAACCCATCAGAATAACACCAGACTTCTCAATAGAGACTATGAAAGCTAGAAGGTCCTGGACAAATGTTATGCAGACACTAAGAGACCACAGATGCCAACCCAGACTATTATACCCAGCAAAACTCTCAATCACCATAGGCGGAGTAAACAAAGTATTTCATGATAAAACCAGATTTAATCAATACCAATCCACAAACCCAGCCCTACAGAAAGTACTAGAAGGAAAAATCCAACCTAAAGAAGCTAAACACACCCATGAAAACTCAGGCAATAGATAAACCCACACCAACAAACACCAAAGAAGGACAACATAACACGACCACAAAAAATAACAGGAAATAACAATCACTGGTCATTAATATCCATAAATATCAATTGTTGCTAGAGTTTTCCTGCCTGGCCCACGGTCAGGATAAATCTCTTTCACCTGCCAGTCCCACAGCCGCTGAGACCCAACCAAGTAAACACAGAGACTTATATTGCTTACAAACTGTATGGCCATGGCAGGCTTCTTGCTAACTGTCCTTGTAACTTAAATTAATCCATTTCCATAAATCTATACCTTGCCACATGGCTCGTGGCTTACCGGCATCTTCACATGCTGCTTGTCCTGGCGGTGGCTGGCAGTGACTCCCTCCGCCTTCCTGTTCTTTTAATTCTCTCTGTTAGTCCCGCCTATACTTCCTGCCTAGCCACTGGCCAATCAGTGTTTCATTAGCAACACATTTGCCATACAGAACATCCCACAGCAATTAATGGTCTCAACTCACCTATAAAAAGACACAGACTAACAGAATGGATAAGAAAACAGGATCCATCCATCTGCTGCATACAAGAAACACACCTTAACTTCAAAGACAGACACTACCTCAGAGTAAAGGGCTGGGAAAAGGCTTTCCAAGCAAATGGACCTAAGAAACAAGCTGGTGTAGCTATCCTAATATCTAATAAAATAGACTTCAAACTAAAATCAATCAAAAGAGATCAGGATGGACATTACATATTTATCACAGGAAAAATTCACCAAGATGAAGTCTTGATTTTAAACATTTATGCCCCAAATACAAAAGCACCCACATTCATAAAAGAAACACTACTAAAGCTTAAAACGCACATCAAACCCCTCACATTAGTAGTGGGAGATTTCAACACACCACTCTCACCAAAAGACTGATCTGTCAGACTGAAACTTAACAAAGAAATAAAGGACCTAACAGATGTTATGACTCAAATGGACTTAATAGATATCTACAGAACATTCCATCCTAACACAAAAGAATATACCTTCTTCTCAGCACCCCATGGAACCTTCTCAAAAATTGACCACATGCTTGGCCACAAAACAAATCTCAACAGGTACAAAAAAATTGGAATAATCTCCTGTATCTTATCGGACCACCATGCCTTAAAGTTAGACTTCAACAACAACAAAAATTATAGAAAGCCTACAAACTCATGGAAACTGAATAATGCCCACCTGAAACATCAATGGGTCAAGGAAGAAATAAAGAAATTAAAGATTTCCTAGAATTCAATGAAAATGAAAGTACAACATACCCAAACTTATGGGACACTATGAAAGCAGTGCTAAGAGGAAAATTCATAGCTCTAAATGCACACATAAAGAAGACAGAGCAATCCCATATCAAAGAATTAACAGCACAACTGAAAGCTCTAGAACAAAAAGAAACAAACTCACCCAGGAGAAATAGATGCCAGGAAATAATCAAATTGAGGGCTGAAATCAACGAAATAGAAAACAAGAGAACAATACAAAAAATCAATGAAACCAAGAGTTGGTTCTTTGAAAAAATCAACAAGATAGACAAACCCCTAGCCAAACTAACCAAAAGGCAAAGAGAGAGCACCCAAATTAACAAAATCAGAAATGAAAAGGGAGACATAACAACAGACAACAAGGAAATCTAGAGAATCATCAGATCATACTTCAAAAACCTGTACTCCACAAAAATGGAAAACCAGGAATAAATGGACAATTTTCTGGATAAATACCACATACCAAAATTAAATCAAGACCAGATAAACCATTTAAATAGACCAATAACTCCTAAAGAAATAGAAGCAGTCATCAAAAGTCTCCCAACCAAAAAAAGCCCAGGACCAGATGGTTTCAGTGCAGAATTCTACCAGACTTTCAAAGAAGAACTAATACCAATACTCTTTAAATTGTTCCACACAATAGAAACAGAAGGAACACTACCAAACTCTTTTTATGAGGCTACAATTACCCTGATACCCAAACCACACAAAGATGCAACAAAGAAAGAGAACTACAGACCAATCTCTGTCATGAACATTGATGCAAAAATACTCAACAAAATATTGGCAAACCGAATCCAAGAACACATAAGAAAAATTATTCATCACAACCAAGTAGGATTCATCCCAGGGATGCAAGGATGGTTCAACATACGAAAATCTGTCAATGTAATACACTATATAAACAAACTGAAAGAAAAAACCACATGATCATCTCATTAGATGCTGAAAAGCCTTTGACAAAATCCAACACCCCTTCATGATAAAGGTCTTAGAAAGATCAGGAATACAAGGAACATTCCTAAACATAATAAAGGCAATTTATAGCAAGCCAACAGCAAACATCAAATTAAACGGAGAGAAACTCAAAGCGATACCACTAAATTCAGGAACAAGACAAGGCTGTCCACTCTCCCCATATTTATTCAATATAGTACTTGAAGTTCTAGCTAGAGCAATAAGACAACAAAAGGAGATCAAAGGGATACAAATTGGAAAGGAAGAAGTCAAACTTTCACTATTTGCAGATGATATGATAGTATACATAAGTGACCCCCAAAACTCTACCAGGGAACTCCTACAGCTGATAAACTCCTTCAGTAAAGTGGCAGGATACAAGATTAACTCAAAAAAATCAGTAACCCTCCTATACACAAATGATAAAAGGGCTGAGAAAGAAATTAGAGAAGCATCACCCTTTACAATAGCCACAATTAATATAAAATACCTTGGGATAACACTATCTAAACAAGTGAAGGACCTTTTTGATAAGAACTTTAAATCTCTAAAGAAAGAAATTGAAGAAGATATCAGAAAATGGAAAGATCTCCCATGCTCATGGATAGGTAGGATTAACATAGTAAAAATGGCAATCATACCAAAAGCAATCTACAGATTCAATGCAATCCCCATCAAAATCCCAACACAATTCTTCACAGACTTGGAAAGAAAAATACTCAACTTCATATGGAAAAACAAAAGACCCAAGATAGCTAAAAGAATCCTATACGATAAAGCAACCTCTGGAGCCATCACCATCCCTGACTTCAAACTCTACTATAGAGCTATAGTAATAAAAACAGCTTGGTAGTGGTATAAAAACCGACATATGGACCAATGGAATTGAATTGAAGACCCTGACATTAATACATGCACATATGAACACGTGGTTTTTGACAAAGAAGCCAAAACTATACAATGGAAAAAAGAAAGTATCTTCAACAAATGGTGCTGGCATAACTGGATGTCAATATGTAAAAGATTACAAATAGATCCATATCTGTCACCATGCACAAAACTGAAGTCCAAGTGGATCAAAGACCTCAACAAAAATCCAGCTACACTAAACTTAATAGAAAAGAAAGTAGGAAGTACTCTTGAACGCATTGGCACCAGAGACCATTTCCTAAATATAACACCAACAGCACAGACCCTGAGCACAACAATTAATAAATGGGACCTCTCAAAATTGAGACGCTTTTGCAAGGTGAAAGACACAGTCAATAAGACAAAAAGGCAGCCAACAGAATGGGAAAAGATCTTCACCAACCCCACATCTGACAGAGGATTGATCTTCACAGTATATAAAGAACTCAAGAAACTAGATATCAAAATACTAAACAATCCAATTAAAATATGGGCTAAAGAGCTAAACAGAGAATTCACAAAACAAGAATCACAAATGGCTGAAAGATATTTAAAGAAATGCTCAACATCCTTAATCATCAGAGAAATGCAAATCAAAACGACTCTGAGATACCACCTTACACCTGTTAGAATGGCTAAGATCAAAAACACCAATGACAGTTAATGTTGGAGAGGATGTGGAACAAAGGGAACACTCCTCCACTGTTGGTGGGAATGCAAGCTTGTACAACCGCTGTGGAAATCAGTATGGTGGTTTCTCAGAAAATTAGGAATTGAACTACCTCAAGACCCAGCCATACCACTCTTGGGCATATACCCAAGGAATGCTGATTCATACCATAAAGATACATGCTCAACTATGTTCATAGCAGCACTATTTGTAATAGCCAGAACCTGGAAACAACCTAGATGCCCCTCAACTGAAGAATGGATGAAGAAAATGTGGTACATATACACAATGGAGTACTACTCAGCAGAGAAAAACAATGAAAGCATGAAATTTGCAGGCAAATGGATGGAACTAGAAAATATCATCCTGAGTGAGATAACCCAAACCCAGAAAGACAATCATGGTATGTACTCACTCATAAGTGGATTCTAGATATAAAATAAAGAACAATCAGACTACAAC
>CABHPQ010150057.1:410-11376 GCA_902168405.1 Peromyscus aztecus
ATTTCTGTTTTGCAAAGTTTCTCAATTAATTTTTTTTTTCTTATGTGAATTAGTAGCTTTCAAGCTGCCCTGGTGAGAGCTTCTTTGCTTGGTTGTTGTTTGCTACCTGGAAGCTCAGTCTAGTGGAGGATGACCTGGAACAACTCATCCTCCTGTCTCCATCTGCCCTTTGCTGAGATAACAGGCCTTGAGTGAGTGTGCTGAGGTGGAAGTTACTAGAGGCATCCTGGAAGGCAGCTGGGCAATGTCTCTGTGTGGCTCTTGGATATCTGTAGACTTAATTTACAATGGAAAGGTTGCTTGGTGAGAGGTACAGTCCCTGGTTTATAGTTACCTTTTAACATTTTTGCGTTTCTGGTGAGTCTCATTACCAGTCTGATACAAACTCCTTTTTGATGAACAGATTTTTCTTCAAGTTTCTGAGACTGTTTCATTTTTTGATATTCTGAAGCATATCGGGTTGGTGGTGTATGCAAAGCCTGTTGTGGGGTCAAGACTATGGCTCAGTCAGTAGAATACTTGCCTAGCTTGTACAAAGCCCTGGTTTGGATCCTGAGCACTTTGTATGTCCAGTGTGGTGGCACATGTAGGTTATCCCTGTACTCAGGAGGTAGAGGCAAAAGGATCAGAAGTTCAAAGCCATCCTTGGTGTAATAGCCAGTTCAAGGCTAGCCTGTCTCAAAAAGAAAAATGGAAACGGTGTATTCTACTTGGCACTCGGTGGACAGTGGCTTATGTGTTTTCCCATTTTGAGAAATTCTTGGTCATTATCACCTCATTCCTTTATTTTTTCCTATAAATTACTAGCTATGATTTTCTAGAGTACTAAGTGGCTTTTCCCATGAGTCTTTTCTGTTATTTTCACCTAAACAGTTTATTTGAAGAACTGTTTCTATATCCATGATACTTAATTGGCTATTTTTCAGAATTGTACATTTCTTCAGTCCTTTGAGGACATCAAATCTATTCACATTTGTTTTAGAAATATTTAATCGTCTTAAGCACAACCCCAGCAGTTTAGTGGGCTTGTTACCTCTCGTTTTCACAATACAATCTTCTTGATGTGTTTCAGAGTTCTCATCTCCTTGGGGAGGTTTCCTGTCATCCTTTTGTGTTATGATTTTGCTTGGCATCATCTTGAGTTTTTCCTGTTTCATGCCTCATAGAGGCCTCCCCAGCCTGTTTCTGTTGATAGTTCTCTTTTAGTTTTAAACATGACTGTATATAATTTTTGAAGCCTTCTGGTTTATGATGTGGGAAAGACAGAAAAATTTACCATGTATTGACTAACACTTTGATAATTCAAAAAATTTTTTATTAGTTCCACCACTAGATGTATACCCTAAGGAAACAATCAGAAAAATGCACAAAATGTTTGTTCCAGTATTTTGTATAATAGTTTAAAAAATAAAGTCTAAATGTCTGATACAGAACTTTATATTGCCAATTAATAACTTTTAAAAAATTATTAAAACGCTTTTGCATGAATTATTGTCCAAAGCATATAATGTCGCCATTTAGTTATATAAAAATATTAATGATGGGGAAAAGAATAGATATTGTGAGCATAGAAGTATAAACACTAATATCTAAATTTTGTTTTAAAATTATATACTGAGAGGATAATTGCTAACATTGAATTCCTCCTATGTGTAAGGTACTATTCTAATTGATAATTTTATCCTCACAACAATGTATGAGGCAGTAACTGTTAGTACCCCTGTTTTTTAAAGTTTTTATGAGGTATTAAGAGGGACAGCTTGTTGATTAGTAATACAGTGTGTTAACTAGCATGTTAAACATGGGCAATAGGGTTATGGGCAGCTCTTCTCTGTACTTTCCCAGTTTTGGTGTTTTGTAGATTTTATTTATGTCTATTCTTTTCATAATGCTTTGGATTATTTTTAGAGATAGAGTTGTTCTAACAGTATCTTTTTCCTCTTACTGTTTTCTCTTTGTTTTCCCTGCAGAATGTCTGGTGCATTTGGGAACCAAAGCATGGGATTCATTTTTATTTTTGGAAAGACAGTACCAGTGGTCCTCCTCCAGCTGTCCGTTTGGCGTTGATGGAGATGCTGTGCCTGTTTTGCATGGACTGGTCGTCATTCTGAGTGTCTCTTCAAGCACAGCTCTGTTTGGAAACTCGAGTATCCAAGAGTTTGGGTAATGGCATAAGACATCCTCTATCTGAGGACTGCAGAGTTTATAGAGACTCCGTCTGGACTCTCCAATCAGAGTGGCACTCTTGATTCACTGAATTTGGAAGAATTTTATATAAGTAACAACAAAAGATGGGAGAAAGAAATGGTAGGTCATGGAGCACGTTGTTATATGTGCTCCATGTTTATAGACTGTTCTAAATTATGGAATTTTAGGGTTTTCACTCTCAGTGATTTCTTTTTTCTTGCCTCTACCCCTTTGGTGTGTGTGTGTGACATATATGCACATTTGTATGTAGATGTCCACATTTGTGAATATCAAATATCAGGATTGGGTTATCTTCGTTTCTGCTTTTTTTTTTTTTAAAGCAGACTGGTGCTTACAAATGTGCCTTACCTCAGTGCACAGTGTTACTGTCCATATGGTTGCCTGCGATAGAACATTACAGGTCATTCTAAAGTCTTTTCACAACTACTTGGGTGATCTTTTCTATGGAGCCCAGACCAGCCATGTCGGCCTCCAAGTTGGGCCTCTCCTTCTTTCTTCAGCTGCTTTAGCCTTCCAGATGCTGGGGTTACAGGTGTATGCCACCATGCCTGGCTTCTAGTGGTGGCAGAAGCCTATCTAATCACAGCACAGTATGTTTAGACCTGAGTAGCCTTCTATTTGAAAGTAGTGTTAGCATGACATATAAGGCCCTTGATGTCCTGGCCCCTTCCTGACCTCTGAGTGCCACTTGTCATCTATTTTCTTCTCTCAAGTTTCTTTTGTTTCAGATCTTAAAACCTTGTAGCTATGCTATGGAGAATTAGAAGTAGGCTTCATCTTGTGGAGTGTGTGTCAGAGAAATTGCACCCCTCCTGAGGCTGCTTGGCAGTAGCCCTAATTAACCAGAGATCTGCTTTGGGAAAGGTGACTTTCCCAGTAGGAGTTGAGACTCAGAGGACTCAGCCGCTTTCCTTGGAAGATTCTGCCTCCATTGTCAAATTTGCAGGTTTAGGATTTAATTTTTATTAAGTATACAATTTATGTAACTGAACTAACACCTTAGTGTTCCCAGTGACTACTCAAGTGGTCTTCCTAAACGACAATATATCTTTTTTTTTTTTTTTGCTTAATTAATGTTAAGTAATTTTATATTGTTGAGAGTTCTACTATGTAGCCTTGACAGGCCTGGAACTCATAGAGATCTGTCTGCCTCTGTGTTTGACATTTTAGGGTTTTCTGTTACTTTTAAATATAATGTAAATATGAGATTTGGGTTTTTTGTTAACTTTGATTACTTGTGTCATTCATTTTCAACTTGAAAAACTTCTAGAAAAGTTTTGATTAAGATTTTAGTTTGCTGTATATCAGAAATGATAGCCCTTAATTTACATGAATTCCATTGCAAAAACCAGGTAAAGTTAATATTAAATACTTTAAAAATTATTTTGTAAATATTTTTAAGTGTGTGTGTGTGTGTGTGTGTGTGTGTGTGTGTGTGAGAGAGAGAGAGAGAGAGAGAGAGAGAGAGAGAGAGAGAGAGAGAGAGTGTAAATGTAAGTGCAGGTGCCTGTGGAGACCAGAGGTATTAGATTTCAGGTCTCCCTGGAGCTGGAGTTGTGAACTGCCCAACATGAGTTCTGGGAACCAAACTTAGGCCCTCTGGATGAGCAGTATGCACTCTTAACCACTAAAGCACCTCTCCAGCCTCTATAAAAGACTTTTTAAAAAGTAGTAGTGTTAGACATTTTGTTATTACAGCCATCGTTGAGATGTTTCTGAAATGATCCCCCTTCTACACATAGTGGAGGTTGTATCTTGGAATGTTAAAGATGCATATTATCTATACATATGCCCTACTATGATTTTAACGTGGAGTCATTCTTCTTGTTTTCTAGTTAAAAAAAGTGTCATTGAAGTTTTTAATTTTTTTTTTTTTTTAAAGATAGGATGTCTTGTAGCCCATGCTGGCATTGAACTCACAATGTAGCCAAGGATGACCTTGAAATTTATCTTCCTGCCTTTACCTCCCAAGTACTGGGATTATGGGTTGTACTACCACCAGTTTTATGCAGTACTGGAGAGAAAAATCCAGGGCTTCATACATGTGATGCAAGCACTCCTCTATTAACTGAGCTGCATCCAGCACCAATTTCTGTTATTGTTTTTCGAGACACGGTTTCTTTATGCAGCCTTAGTTGTCCTGGAACTCACTACGTAGACAAGGTGGGCCTGGAACTCATGGAGATCCACCTGCCTCTGCCTCCCGAGTGCTGGCATTAAAGGTACGCGCCACCATAGGTAAGATACTTGAGACGTATTCTTTATATATAGTTCTTTGTAAGGAAATATGACCAAAATCTTTTTTTTTCTCAAGAAGAGTGATAGACTTTTAATTTAATCTTAATTTCTGTTTAGAAATGAAGTAGATTTTTCTGTAACTTATACCTTAGAGAAATTTTTACACTTCTATTAAACTCTTGGATTATTCACTTTTATTTCAGGTGATGCAAGGACTTTCTGGATGAAGCTTCAAGATGATGGTAAAGTGGACTTTATGTTTGAAAAAACACAAGATGTGCTGCAGTCACTGAAACAAAAGATAAAAGATGGGTCTGCCACAAATAGAGGTGTGAAAAGTGAAAACTTTGGACACTTCCTACTAATGTTATATACTCAGTGTGGTATAATTCTTCTATTGTTTATTATAAGCAACAAATAATTGATTTTCTAAGACCCTATTTTGGGGTTTATCTACTTTATGTATGGTCTGCTTCTACAAACTTGCTTTTCTATACATACCATAAAAGTGGGTAAACCTGATTTTTGTAAATGATGACTATTGAAGATACCCCTCCCCCACACACTATATGTGTGGCTCAGAGCTCCTCTTAAGCACTGGGCTTAAGCACTCCCCCTCCTTAGCCTCCCTAGTAGCTGAAATTAGGTTACGTTTTTTTCCTTTATTTATACTTACTCTTTTTATACCTTCATGCCCTTGAAATGGAAGGGAAGGATAGTACATAAATAATATCTGCTTCTTGTATAAGTTTTGCATAAATAGGAAAATCCAACAAAAAATGTCTGTTCCATCATTTAGACTGGTCCGTCCATATGATCCATTAGTGATAGAAGGCATGGTCAGCATGTGTAAGGCCCTGGGTTCTATGTCAGCATACAATATTATAAATATTGCCTGCGTCAAACAGAACTTTCTTTACTAGTTTTGTGAAAGCAAAGTTTTAGTTTTTGATTTTTCTATGTGTTTTCAGCTCTAGTTGGTTGTAGAACATGAGGCTCTAAATGTAAGATACTCCTCTATCTAGCTCATGAGGATATAGTTGTAAAGCAGAAATGTCCCCAACTATTGATACTTCTGGGTGCTCTCGACAGCTGGTCTGTTGTAGCCCTTGATCTTTTAAAAGAAAGTCAGAAGACAGGAGCTGGTAATAGGAGGATTTTTTTTTTTTTTACAGTTATGTTTAGAAGTGGGAAGGGAAGAATTCTTATGTTTCTCTACCTATCCTGAAACAGTATTAAATTGTGTGGGAAGGATGAAGTAAAGTCGGCAAATAATGAGTATGTAGATTTAGTGAAGATACAGGTTAAAAGTTTCTTTGGGAACAGGTTCCTCTTGTCACTGCCAGAGGCCTTTTTTCTCAGCGTGGAATCTCTGCTAGACTATGCGAATGACATTTCAGACTATGACAGTCTATTGCTTATTCGCTTTTTTATAAAGAAACTTTCAGTCTTTCTTGAGTCAGATAGATGTTAGTTTGAATACAGTTCTGTCACCTTAGCTATTGACGGAACTAGCTAACCTCCCAGCCTCATTTTCTTTGGTCTCTATTGCAGGTGATCATAAGGCTCTGTCAGAGGTCGTAAAGATTAAATGTAAATTGTTTAGAATTGTAGTTGGTAACCTGAATAGAGGTGATGGTGATTGAGTTGATTCCTTTTTTTTTTTTCTCTCTCTCTCTCTCTCTCTTAACAGACTGTGTCCAAGCAATGATTCTGGTAAATGAAGCAAATATAAGTAACAGTCCAACAAAGGGTATGTTCCTTGCTTATTCCAATCCTAATAGTCTCGTTCTTTCCGTGCCAATCTTAATCTGTCAAGTTAATTAAAGGTAAACTGAAATGACATATAAGATCCACATTGCTAAGTTTTATGAACCACAGTTTCCTTTGTGAAAAGTCCTACTCCTCTAGAGATAGGGAGCACACTCCTACCAAGTGCCCAAGGAAAGTGAAAGTTGATTTCTTCTTTTATAAAATGCCATTTAAAGAGGGCAGATAGAGTTCTAAGAGTCTAAAGCACTGTAAACCTGTTTTCTATAAACAGCACTGTTAGGGCGCTACATCCATTGTAGGTAAGTTGATGAATATTTGTTTTTTGGTTTTTTTTTATTCACCTTGGTTTCAAATTCCGGTCTTCTAGGAGCTAAGAATGTTTGGTTTAAAAAGATCAAAGATAACAAATTCTAACTTTATTCATAAGACTTCTGACATCAGATGTGTGCATTTTCTGAAAGTTTCCAGTTTTATGTAGCTACCTGTGAGGTGTCACACTTAAGCAGTCAATACCCCAAGACTTGCCCTTACTTGAAATGTCAATTACAAACCGTGGGCCTCTGTTACTTCTGATTTGCCTGCAGATCAGGGGTTCCCATAATACCCACCATAGGTTTAATAATTTGCTGGAGAGGTGGTTCAATGGTTAAGAGTGTTTTTTGCTTTTCCAGAGGACCCAAATTCAGTTCCCAGCACCTATGCTGGGCATCTCATATTCACCTGTAACTCCACCTCCAGGGGATCTGACACCCTAATCTGGCCTCTGTGGGCCCCTGCACTCATTTGCACATACTCCTCCACACACAGATATACATGTATATACATCATATAAAAATAAAAATAAATCTCTTTTAAAATTTTTGCTGTAATATCTCAAGAAACGCAAGGAAATTCATTTCGTCCTCTTAGCAGTTTATTGTGAAAGTGTTATAAAGGGCACAGGTAAACAGCCAGGTGAAGAATGTGGGAGGCCTCTGGAGAAGCCTAAATGCAGGTACTCCAGTCTCAAGTTTGGGGAGTATGCCACCCTCCTAGTAAACGAATGCTTTCACCAACCTAAAAGCCTTTGCCCCTGCCCCCATTTAGCACATCTGTGGAGATTCCCCACCCCCAACCCCTTATTTAGCACATCTGTGGAGGTTTCATTACACAGGCATGAATGCTTGAATCACTGGCCACTGGTGATTGACTCTGTCTCCTGCCTTTCTTACTTCCTGGACTTGGTTCAGTCTGAAAATGCCAACCCTGTAATTGTGCTTTATTTTTTGTTTTTTGTTTTTCTAATGGAACAGCCGCCATGCTGAAGCTCTCTAGGGATTCTAGTTAGCAGTCATCTCAGCAAAGTAGACAAACATCACCCTGGAGGTCAAAGCCTTTAGAAGTGTTTGGAACTAAGACCAAAAGTTGCAATAGAAGATGCTGCGCTCATTCTGTCACTGAGGATTGTAATAATACTATCAGGAAGTAGAGCAGATCAAATATATATGATTCTTGTTATGCCACATATATCAAGAGTAGAAAAGATAGTCTGAAGTTATTTTATCAGTATCATCAATTTTAACTTATCATAACTTTGTCTTAAGTGTTGAAAGTGCATTTACCAACTTTTCATTTATACTGTAAGATATTCTTAGCAAATTTTGCTAGTTTTTGTTTTAGTATCAAAAATTAGAGCCTTAAAGTTTTTAACTCTATGAAAAAGTTGTCTGGAATGATGCCAGTGTATTTTGGAGAATTTTTTTCTCAGTATTTCAATTTCAGTACTAATATGCATTTTTAGGATAGGTTCTCTTTTAAAAAAATTCTTTCCTTTCAGTATTCTTCAGTAACATTTGGAATTATAGGGGAAGAAACTTTTGTGTGTGTCTGGTATTGGAGGCTATAAATTAAACTCGTAAAAGAAAATTTGCATTCTAAAAGATATACAGGTGTATTAATTCAGTGTACATAGAAGTGAATATTCAACATAGCAGCAGGTTTTGAAAACTGGTGTCATGTGTTAGCATCCTGTATTTTCGTGTGATGGGTCAGTCTTCTGGCTGAATCTTCTGGAAGAGGAGATTTATAACTTTCTTTTTCTTTTAGGATCCATTTTTTATTTTAATTAAGGGGAGATAAAACCTTTTGCTGCATGTGTTGATTCTCAGACATTTCAGCTCAGAACAATCCTTTTGCTGCTGTAGCACCTCTGCACCCTGTCATATTGAACACACCCTTTAGGGGTTACAGCATTGTTCTAGGAGGGTGAGGGAGAGGCTTTAAGTGCAGGAGAGGAGATGGTAACAGGGAGTTATCCTCTCTAAAACCACTTATTTTCGACTCAGTTGGGTTTTTGTTTGGAGTCATTATCAATAGAAATGCTATATCATGATTGTATGTTTTATATGGTCTGTTCACCTGAATTGTAACAGTTTTATCAGAACAAAAATATATCTATTTGCCAGTATAGAAAAACAAAAAGGCTTGATGTTGAGGTCAAAACAAGCCCCTGGAGATCTAGTCTGTACTCCCTAGATACTGATTAAATCGCTAGTTACCTTTTCTTCCTTGCTTAGTTACAACTGTAATTACTTGTTGTTTCCCCCATAAAAAAGAACAAAGAAAAAACAGAGTAGGGGGTAAAAAGATACACTAGGAAATAAGAAATGATAACCAGATCAAAAGAAGTAATTAAATGCTTTAAAAACTTTCTCAAACAAAAGGAAACAAAAGATAAACTTAACATTTTATGGTCTTTAAAGGCCTTAAAATGCCATGCCATTAGTCTATAAAATGTAGGCAGAACTACCAATAATTGATATTCTCCTGAAATGACTATTATTTTGATTAAGTTGATATCAAACTCATTATCCAGGAGTACTTTCTTCTAAGTTTTTAATTTATATTGAATTATTTTAATAATACTTTTGAAAATATTGACAATCTTATTGCTGAGTCTCAAAAATCTTAGTATCTTGAAATTTTAGTGTTCCATATGGGCTTAATTTCTAATCAGTGAAGATAACATTTGGCTGTTTTAGTGAATGATTTTTAACTTTGTATTTGTTTTGCTCATATTTGTGATTTTTCCTTGTAGATCATATACCTATGACTCAGAATGAACAGGAAAACAAATCAAATGCATTTCCCTCTACATCATGTGAAAACTCCTTTCCTGAGGACCATACCATTCTGTATGTATATTATCCGTGTTAATACTCCTTTAATATGCTATTTACTAAATATCCCTAAGTAATTACCTCCTTTTATAAAATGTAGCTTAAGATGTCTGTGTTTTATTAGTCATCTGAAATTCTGCCAAATCAACTTGGAGAAAACCCCCCGGATATTTGGAGTGTTAAAATTGCCTCCAGTGTCAGTTCAGTGTTGACAGCAGCTGTCAGAGTATCAAGTGTGAGAAGCAGCTTGATGTTTTACCCTGTCTTCTCTGCCACTGAGTTCAGGAACCATTCCTTAGCTCTCAGGAGACTTACAGAAGAGCAGATCTGGAACCTGATGGACAGTAGGGCTGCAGGAAACCTCCAAGTGCTCTAATCTTACTGCTTTCAGCTGTAAAAGTAAACTGGCCCTGTAAAAAAATTGTCACAGAAAAATTCTTATACCGTTTTTACTTTCTGGTCTGTGAAGATTATAGGTAAGCACTGTTTCATGTAGTTTGCATAATTTTATAAATAGTAGCGATGTCTTGTTGGGTTTGTTTGGTCTGGTTTTTTTTAGACAAGGTCTCACTAGGTAGCTGAGACTGGCCTTGAATTGTGACCTCAGCCTCCCAGTTGAGATGTCTGTTTGAGTCTCACAACAATTTAATATGTTCTTATAAAAACTTAAGTTCACACTTTTATAACTCCCCTCACTGGATTTTAGTAGCTCACACAACTTTTTTATTAGAAATGCTAACCCAGCCGGGCAGTGGTGGCACATGCCTTTAATCCCAGCACTCGGGAGGCAAAGCCAGGCGTATCTCTGAGTTCAAGGCCAGCCTGGTCTACAGAGCGAGATCCAGGACAGGCACCAAGACTACACAGAGAAACCCTGTCTTGAAAAACTTAAAAAAAAGAAAAAAAAGAAGAAGAAGAAATGCTAACCCAATATACAACATAGAATCATGTTAGTTTTTAAACACAGACTCAATCATTCTAATATAAGATTTTTTTTCACAAAAATTTCTGCCCAACAAGCATAGTTTTAAAGATTCATTTTGTTATTTTTAGTTATGTGAATATAGTCCTTGATGCTTTTAAACACAGTCAAATTCTACTACATTCTTGTAAATGTTAGAACCTCAGTTCCTTTCCATTTTTTTCTGGTCTTTATAACCTGAGAGCCATAATTAGCGAGTGGAAAAGATAACAGCAAACTTATGTTTTAGAAACTCTTCATTCTCTGTTATGAGCCATCTTTCTCCCAATATTATTTTCTTGTTCTAAGCTTAGCATTAATTTTTAAAAGTTTTTCATTTGCATTTTTAAAAGCCTCAATTCTTACCAGGCTCAAGTCTTAATACTACTTTCCTTATAGATTTAGACCAGTATTTTTGCTTATAACTGATCATCTTTCCTTTGTTATATTCTTTTAAAAATTTCAGCTGCGCATATAGCACATAACTGTAATCTGAGCACTAAGAAAGCAGAATCACTGTAAGTTCAAGGCTGTCATTGAGTTCCAGTCCAGTCAGGGCTTCATTGGGAGACTTGATTGATGATAGATAGATAGATAGATAGATAGATAGATAGATAGATAGATAGAT